>CM024757.1:162420086-162523576 GCA_014218235.1 Colocasia esculenta
AACATGTTTATTTTTTTTTCTAATTAGTGATGAGAGTTCGCGATTGGAAATTAGACTCAAAGAAGAACAAATGCCCAACGTATCAAAGTACTTGTTTGTTTGAACGTAAAATAATTTCCGCTCGATATTCGAAGATTGCATGATGGTTTACTTTTGGTGAAAGAGAGATGATGAAGAAAATCATAAGATTATTCGAAAAGAAGAAAGACAAAGTTTAGAAAAACAAAGTGGATATCTGTTATTGTTCAAGATGAAAAGGAGTGCGATATTCTGTAATCTTACGAGCAGTTGGTTGTGGTAGTATGTACATGTTTATTGGAAAAGACTGGTCAAATTTGTAAAAAATAATTGGTGTCAAAGAACTGGACATTCTTAAAGTTAGGTCTTCCCATTATGTACGAAGAGATGTTTTGGCAAAACTATATTTAGGGATATCAGTGGTTAGTTCACTCCCTAGGAAATCTACTGAGAAGCTGGTGAATAAAGAGCCGATAAGTGGTGGGCGGCCTAAATTGAAGACATCACGGTTTGTGTTGTTTTTAATGTTCAATACCATTAAGTATTTATATAGTGCTCAAATTTATTTGATATTCATGTAGTTACTCTTCTTTATCTTTACGTCAACGCTATTTCACCATTAGCTCTAAGACTCTCCATATAACGTATGTATCATATGTATGGTACTGAATGATGTGAGGGTGTGTTGGATTTTAACTCGGGACATGACATTAATCTGTAGGAAAATGTCTTATGAGAATCGGTCATGGATGTACCGTGGAATAGTGAATGGAGTTGTGACCGAGGAGTTTAAAGACGGAGTTGACAGTTTATTAAGTTTGCATTGAGTATTCATCAGTAGCAGCTGATCCGATGGGTAACATCCGATGTCTGTGTTCGGCTTGTAAGAACAGAAAGTGGATATCGACATGGGATGTGCAGCATCATCTGTATACGAGAGGATTTGTTGGCCATATGAGTTATGGTCGTGTCATGGTGAGTTGAATATTCAGTCGTCTGCACCCTAATTACTTTGCCTCCACAAGTACGTACGTAGACATGGTTGTCGATGCTGCTGGTGGTCGGAGTTCAATATTCATGAAGATCAAACAAATGAAGAAGTGCCGAATGATACAGCTCAGAGATTTTATCAGTTACTTCGGATGCTGATGAGCCATTATGGGATGGTTGTGAGAAGCATACATGGTTGTCGCAATGTCACAGCTATTGAATTTGAATCTGAATTTCATATGAGCGAGAGTTGTTTTGACGGCTCTCTTACTGGTCAAGAGCATGCTTCCTAATCAGAGAGGTTACCTGCTGACTTTTATCGTGCGAAGAAGATGGTGAATGATTTGGGGCTTGGTTTATGAAAATTGATGCATGTCCGAATCACTGTATGCTATACTACAAAGAGGATGCAGATAAGACATCATGCTGTATTGTAAGCATGATAGGTTCAAGCCCAAGAGAGGGACAGGTCAAAGCAGAAGGATGTTCCGTATAAGTCATTGCGGTACTTCCTATCACACCAGATTGCAGCGATTGTTCATGTCTCGAGACAGCTGTGGACATATGACTGGGCATGCGGAAGAGGTCCGCGCGACGAAGGTGAAATCATCATCCTGCGATGGTGAAGCTTGGGCTCATTTAGCCGTACTCATCCTTACTTCTCAAGGGATCCACGCAAGTACGGCTTAGTTTATGCACAGATTGTTTCAATCCTTTCGGAGGCTCGGTGGCATCTTACTCATGTTGGACAGTATTCCTAACACCGTATAACCTTCCGCCAGGCATGGGCATGAAGCGTGAGAATCTGTTCCTTCATTGCTGATTCCGGGTCCAAAAAGTCCAGGAAAGAATATAGACATATACTCAGACCGTTGATTGATGAGATGAAATTGTTATGGTCAGATGGTGTGCAGTCTTATGATGCATCCAGAAACAGAATTTCAATCTGAAGGCTGCATTAATGTGGACAATATGTAACGCCCGATGCGGAATATCGGAGCGGGATTACAGTTATTAAATAGTACAGAGCGAGAAATAAATGCAAACCATTGCACAATGGAATAATACCAAATAAACTCCAATTTCATTAATAATCCACCAGTCATCATTACATCAACGTATCAGAGCCAGAACTAGGGCCATAGTACTTTTTCAAAAATCAAACTATTACATTATGACTAACTGACTCACTAACTACTACTAGATAGCACTGGTGGCTGAATGGTCACTCTTGATCATCTCCCTCAGTCCCGTCCTCGTATGTGTGGTCGTCTCCATCCGACTCACCTGAACACATTAAATAAATAAGCAGGATGAGCGAATAACGCCAGTAGGACTTAATATCTCATGAACACAAGCATGCTTTAAATAGTTAATGTCTTAATGGCAGGATAACTAGAGAGTAGAGTCATGTAGAGCAGTCCGATAACGAGAGAACAATTGCAACTGGCACAGGGAAAAATAGTTCAACGAGAACGATAATAGAATGGCCATGTAATGATATAACATGTAAAATGCACAACGGTGCACTAGTAACGATCACACTTGCACTTGTAGAGATAGCATTGATTGTCATAGATATCTAGATAGTAAAAATGGCGTGGGCATGCTGTAACACATCCTATGATCATTTTAACCCATGGGCACTGGCACTTTTCGGGCGCTCCTCCCAGGACCTGATCGGGCCCTATTGCGCTGGCATTAGTCATTTCTTTATCTTAGACATACACACGAATGGCCAATAGAGTACCAAGAAGAGATAAGAGAGCACTAGACGAGATAAATGAGAGTGTAGAGAAAACGTGAACAGATGAGAGTAAAGAGACTGTAGATGAGAGGGGTACAATCGTAAGACGACGATAACACGATAGTAACGGTTGCACAGCACCAGGTCGGGTGCCGGCAGTCTGGTAAAAGTCACAAACCGCCCCTTAGCCGTGCTGTGTACACGGGTCAGGTGGTCGGCTGTGAACTCAAGACGAGAAGGGATATACTAAGGTATGGATCGTACTGATCCCTAAGGTGTCACGGGTTTTAGGGTACAACTAGCTCGTTGACTAAGGACGTGCGCCAAAGCCAAGAAGACTTACGGAGGTCTTGACAAGGAGTCCCTGGTCAGTCGAGAGTATTCCGGTGGAGAGGTGGTCAAGTCAAGGGAAAGTGTGTAAAACGGGTCCGTCGTGCCTCGAGTGCTCGAAGGCCGAGGGAAAACGGTAACGGTAGATAAAATGCATGAGTAAAACGGAAACAATTGTATTTAAGAAAATAGGGTAATTTAGTCATTTATTTCGATAATTTACCGAATATATTATTGCATATTTATCGAGGTCAATTGGCATTTAATAATGTTGTGTGTGCGTAAGTGTAAGAATCTTGATGATATGACAAGTCGTGCCAGTGTCATTTAAATAATAAAATTTATATCATTAATGTCATTTATTAATTTACCAAGTCGAATTAACTATAACATGATTTAATCATGACTATTAAAGGGTATAAAGCTTAAGCAATCAGGGCATATGTACAATTTTCAGTTCTGGTCGGATCTTGAAAACGCGGCAGACATATCCGTCGCGTTTCAAGTCGCGACGGGGCGGTCGGGCGCGACACGGGACCTGGCCGGTCTGGCCCGGTCCGGAGTGAATCGCGGCGGTCCGCGCTGCCGCGTTCTTGATGCGACGCCATCGGCCGGCGCGAACCCACTGTTATCGCGGCGGGTCGCGCCGTCGCGATAACAGGTGGGTTTGCTCTTTTTCTCTTTTTTCCAGGGCGAGCCCTCTGTGATACATGGACGTTCTATATTACATATAAAATAGTATGGTGATCAAAAAGCATGAAATAGTTTTAAACGAAATTAGACATGTAATATATCAATGCACGATTAATTTGAAAATTGAAATAGACAAGGTTTAGACATGCATTGATCAGGTTACTTTTCGGTGACCTAAACAGCGCAGTCAAGGTTCAACGAATTAATTATAGATGTACACTTGATGAAAAAGTATGAAACCAGCGGGCGTTTGAAAGCTAACATGAAGTAGTATTTTAGAGAATTTTATCATGATAGGACATCAAGTATGCACGAAGTTTAAGGGTAAACTGAAGAGTCGAATACATGCAATAAACAGGATTCAAAGATTTAATTCCCTCATGGGAGATCGAAATCGAGCAAGACTAGGGCGTTGAAAGCTAGTGTGATGTAGTATAACTGAAAATTTATCATGGCATGTGAACAAGTACATATCGGAATTGAGAGAAAACATGAGATCTCAGTTCATGAGAACAGCAAGATTTCACGAATTAAATTCGCCCAAATGGATGAACGAAATACAACGAAAACTATAGGGCTTTTGAAGAGGTACATGAAGGCTACTAGAGTAATTATTTCACGATTTTTGCTTGAGAGATTGCCTACCTTTGTCGAGTATAAGAAAACCCTAGGTTGAAGACAAAAAAAGGGAAAACCTTCTTGCTCCAAGCCTCTCCTCCTTGCTCCTTGGTCTCCAACCTTTCTCCTCCTTCTCTAGGGTTCCAGCCACGAAAATGGGGAGATAGGGAGGAGATTTGAAGTGTTCAAGCTTCCTATAGAGTCCATATCACCCCAAAACTTTTCTCCTCCTTTATTACGAAAATTCCACATTTATCTCTCTCTTTCCTCTCATTTATCCATCTAATGGGTAGGGAAGAGTTAATTTCGTTGTTAAGAGTTAGGATGGGTTTAGGACTCTTTTTAGATGATAAGGGTTATTTACATTTATCTTAACCCTTTACTATTTATTTAATTATTTAGATACGAATTTCATTAATTTAATTCTCATTCCAACATGGGCTATCCCTATTGGCCCATTCCATTGGTTGGGTTATTAGAGTAACCATTACTAATTTAATTAATGGGGATTGCTTTAATTCCCATTTATACAATGCATTCTCCCTTTTTATCCACTTAATCAATTTATTTCATTTATTTAAATAAAATTTATTTATTTGGATTTAAAAAAAAAAACCAGGGTGCTACATCCTCCCCCTCTTAAAAAGAATTTGGTCCCCAAATTCATATAATCGTAAGAGGAAGAATGACTTACTGAATAATTTCTGATAATTCCGTCGTAATACGTTCGGGCTTCCCACGTGGCCTCTTCGACTTCATGGTTCCTCCATAATACCTTCACCACGGGTATAGGACCAATTACGAAGCTGTTGCATCTTCTTGTCTATGATCTTCATGGGCCGTTCTTCATAGGTCATATCCTTGTTCAGAGTAATGTCATCATAGCTGATTACGTGCGATGGATCGTACACGTATTTCTCAGCATTGACACATGGAACACGTTATGTACGGTAGAGAATTGGGGAGGTAGTGCTAGTCGGTACGCCACTCGCCAACTCTATCTAATACTTCAAATGGACTTATGAATCTCGGTCTCAGCTTGCCTTTCATCCAAAACTCTGAAATCCTCGAGCCGGGGATACTTTGAGCATCACATGATCTCAGCTTGAACTCTAAGTCCTTCTTCTTTTATCAGCATAGCTCTTCTGCCTGGACTGAGCTATCTTAATTCTGTCTCTGATAATTTGTATGTCTCTGCTAGTGCTCTGCACCATGTCTGGTCCCAGCCATTTCTGTTCACCTACTTCATTCCAGCATACTGGCGATCTGCAACTTCTGCCGTACAATGCTTCAATGGTGCCATCTTAATGCTGGCCTGATAGCTATTTATGTAGGCAAATTCTATTAGAGACAGGTGTTCATTCCAATACCCTTCAAAGTCTATAGCACAAGCTCGCAGCATGTCTTCACTATCTGATTGTTCTTTCAGTCTGGCCATCCGTTGTGGGTGCAAAGCTGTATAAAGTTGAGTTTTGTGCTAGGGCAGCCTGGAGTCCCTTCCAGAATCTAGAAGTGAATCTGGGGTCACGATCTGAGACGAGGATACTGGAACTCCATGTAGTCTGACTACTTCTTTCACATACAAAAGCTGCTAACACATCCACACTCCAAGTGCTCTAATGGCAAGGAAGTGTGCGGACTTGGT
Source organism: Colocasia esculenta (assembly GCA_014218235.1). Taxonomy (NCBI): domain Eukaryota; kingdom Viridiplantae; phylum Streptophyta; class Magnoliopsida; order Alismatales; family Araceae; genus Colocasia; species Colocasia esculenta. The sequence continues at coordinate 162,426,128 of CM024757.1, forward strand.
TAAACGGTCCACAATAACCCATATAGCATCAAGTCCACCACGAGTTCGGGGTAAACCCATGATGAAATCCATTCCGATGCTTTCCCATTTCCATTCAGGTATGTCCGGGGTAAGTACGCCGCAGGACGACGGTGTTCTGCTTTCCACTGTTGACAAGTGAGGCAATGTGCGCGGCATGCTCAGCTACCTCACGCTTCATGTTTGGCCACCAAATGACCTTTTCATGTCTTGGTACATCTGGTTGTCCTGGATGTATTGTGTATTGGTCTTGTGGGCTTCATCCATCAGTTCCTTTTCAGCTCTTCTTTGTCAGGCAACATGTCCTGGCTTGGAATAATATCTTCCATCTTCAGCGATGGAGAAGTCTGGCTTGTCAGCTATGGTCTCCCCTTACTCTGATTAGAAACGGATCATTATCCTGTTGCTCTCTGATCTCGACAAAGATGTCGGGTTGAGCTTTAGATTAGCCACTAACATCTTATCGCTTCTCTTTTCAAATTCAGATCTAGACTGGCGAATTGCACTAACAATTGCATCTCGCCCATGACTAGACAGGAAACGAAGCTATTGGTTTTCTGCTAAGTGAATCAGCTACTGCATTACCTTTGCCTGGTGTATTGAAGTTGAAATCAAAATCCTTCAAGTACTCCAGCCATCTCCGTTGTCGATATTGAGCTCCTTTGAGAAAATAAGTACTTCAAACTCTTATGGTCGGAGTAGACAATAAATTGCTCTCCATAAGGTAATGCCTCCAAATCTAAGTGCAAATACCACAGCAGCTAGATCTAAGTCATGGACAGGATAGACCTCAGGCTCAATGCTGAGATAGCTATCAATTTTGTGCTTCAGACTGACGATAGCCATCAGTGTAGAGAGATCAGCCCTTTACTGATCCATTCTGCATTAATACGCAGCCTAGACTGTTTTTTTTTTTTTTTTTTTTTTCCAGATGCATTAGGCATATGTACTGTAACGCCGCATTCTCTGACGCATGAGGACAGGATTAGAGACCATGGACATTGATTACATTGTTGTCTGAATAGTCTGACATGCTCACAATGCTACTGAAGCTATCCTCGCTCCAGACATATGGGTTTCCTTCCGCGTAAGACGCGGAAGAGGTAAAGCTATCTTGGAGAAGTCTTTTATGAACCGTCTGTAATATCCAGCCAGTCCAAGAAAGCTTCTGATCTCGGTGACATGGTCGGCCTTTCCCAGTTAAGCACAGCTTCTACCTTGGAAGGGTCGACAGCGATACCATCCTTGGAAATGGACATGGCCTAGGAACGACACCCCTCGAGCCGAATTCACCACTTGCTCAATTTGGCGTGAGTTGGTTGTCCCGAAAGATTTGCAGAGCAATCCTCAGATGCTCCTCGTGCTCTTCTTTGGTCTTGGAGAATATGGAATATCATCAATGAATACACGACGAACTTGTCGGGTAGAGCCAGTAGATGCTATTCATTAATTGCATAAAAGCTGCAGGAGCATTGGTTAGTCCAAAAGGCATGACTACAAATTCATAATGACACCGTACCTGCTCCTGAAAGCTGTCTTGTAAATATCTGCATCTTGAATCCTCATCTGATGATATCCCGATCTAAGGTCAATCTTAGAAAAGTACTTTTCTCCTGATATCTGATCAAATAGTTCATCGACACGCGGCAGAGGGTACTTGTTCTTGATAGTGAGATTGTTCAACTGCCTGTAATCGATGCATAACCTCATAGATCCGTCCTTCTTCTTGACGAACAACACGGGTGCTCCCCAAGGAGAAGTACTTGGCCTAATAAAACCCTTTTCTAGAAGTTCCATCAATTGCTCTTTCAACTCTTTCAATTCAGCAGGGGACATCCTGTAGGGTTGGCGTGAAACCGGTGCAGCTCCAGGTACAAGATCAATTGAGAAATTTACATCTCTCTCGGGTGGAATGCCTGGCAGCTCATCAGGAAACACGTCTGGATATTCTTACACTATGTGGATGTCTGATATCTTAGTTGCTTTCTTCTCAACGACAATTGCGGCGAGAAATGCCACACAACCCTTTCTTATCATGTTCTGTGCCTTTATAGCAGAGACGAGAGACAAGTGCCTTTGTGTCTACGTCCTGTGAAGATCAACTTAGGGAATTCACTAAAAGAATTTCCCCTCTTCTACAATCCACGATAGCCCCATACGTGGATAGCCAATCGGCTCCCAGAATGACATCGTAGCCCTCCATGGGCATACAGATCAAGTCAGCTCTAAGGTTAAGTTCACCAACCTTAACATCAGCTAATGGAAAATATTTATTTAATTGAGCCTTTTCTCCTAGTGGTGTTGCGACAGATAATTCAAATGTCATAGATGCAGGTTTCTCATTTAGGGTATCAGCAAATGCTTGTGATATGAACGAATGCGTTGCGCCAGTATCGAATAAAACAAATGCTGATTGAGAAAAGACTGGTAGTGTACCTTCTACAACTCCACCTTCCTCGGTTGGTCTCCACCTCTTGCAGGGCTTGGAGTCTGCTTGGCTTCTTTGGTCCCGCAGGACGTTTCTCATTCTCCCTCAGTAATGGGCATTCAGGGATCCGATGCTCTCGGCTCCACAGCGAAGGCATGCACCTGCCTTCCTCCAGCATTCTTCTGTCGTGTGACCAAGCTTGTCACAGTGTGTTGCATCTGGGCTTGTTGTTCGGAGCAGTAGTAGTGGGGACTTTGGGCTTCGGCTCCTGGCTTGGCCCGTCAGTGATACTTAATGGCCTTTTCTTGCCATTAGTAGGCTTGCTCAATACTCCGGAAGTTTGCTCTTTACTGAACATTCTACCTTGATGCGCTCAGTGAGTTCAGTCGCATCTTCCAGGCATTGTGCTCTCCTAACCATCTCTGGGGTTCTGAATATCAAATGGTGCTAGCTGAGTAATATATGCGGGTCTAAGCCCGTTGAGGAATCTCTTCGCCTTCATCCTGAGTACTAACCAGATGATTGGCGTAGCGAGCCAATCGAGAGAATTGTGCCTCATATTCTGCAACCGTCAGGTTTCTCTGTTTCAGAGCGGCGAACTCGGCTGCTTTCCTTTCTTGAACTCTTTCTGAAAATATTTGGAGTTGAATTGCTCCTTAAACTCATTCCATGTAAACTGAGCGTCTGCCCGTGTGGCCTCAATGGACTCCACACCACGCACGGGCGTCCCTTTCAAGCTGGAATGTGGCAAGTAAAAGCTTATCTCCATCCGCGCATTGCATGACACGGAAAATACGCTCAGTCTCCTTGAGCCAGTTCTCGGCCTCATCAGGGTCTGTGGTACCACTGAATCGAGGCGGGTTCAGATTGCGGAAATTTCTATGTAAATCCCAGCTGCTCGGTTGTTGTTATTGTTGTTGTTGTGGCTCCAGCAGCCTGAAGTAAAGCTTGGGTAAGCTGTTGGATAGTCTGCTGCATGTCACGGAGTTGAGCACGCTCCGCTGCCATTGATTAAGTTCCTTCAAAAGAGAATTTAAATGTAAGTCGTTGAGTTTGCACTAGGTTTGTACGTGTGTGTATTCATTTTATCTCATTACCCTCGGTTCTACCCATCTTACATAGGTATGGAATTTAGACTCTAAGTCAAGTCAAGTCAAACCTAGATCATCCTATACTGAAGAATAACCTAGTCTCTGATACCACAAAACTGTAACGCCCCGACGCGGAATATCGGAGCGGGATTACAGTTATTAAATAGTACAGAGCGAGAAATAAATGCAAACCATTGCACAATGGATAATACCAAATAAACTCCAATTTCATTAATAATCCACCAGTCATCATTACATCAACGTATTAGAGCCAGAACTAGGGCCCAGAGTACTTTATTCAAAAATCAAACTATTACATTATGACTAACGGACTCACTCTACTACTAGATAGCACTGGTGGCTGAATGGTCACTCTTGATCATCTCCCTCAGTCCCGTCCTCGTATGTGTGGTCGTCTCCATCCGACTCACCTGAACACATAAATAAATACGCAGAATGAGCGAATAACGCCCAGTAGGACTTAATATCTCATGAACACAAGCAGCATGCTTTAATAGTTAATGTCTTAATGGCAGGATAACTAGAGAGTAGAGTCATGTAGAGCATGTCACGATAACGAGAGAACAATTGCAACTGGCACAGGGAAAATAGTTCAACGAGAACGATAATAAATGGCCATGTAATGATATAACATGTAAATTGCACAACGGTGCACTAGTAACGATCACGCTTGCACTTGTAGAGATAGCACTTTGATTGTCATAGATTAATCTAGATAGCAAACTGGCGCTGGATGCATGCTGTAACACATCCTATGATCATTTTAACTCCCATGGGCACTGGCACTTTTCGGGCGCTCCTCCCAGGACCTGATCGGGCCCTATTGCGCTGGCATTAGTCATTTCTTTTATCTTAGACAATCACACGAATGGCCAATAGAGTACCAAAGAGATAAGAGAGCACTAGACGAGATAAATGAGAGTGTAGAGAAAACGTGAACAGATGAGAGTAAAGAGACTGTAGATGAGAGGGGTACAATCGTAAGACGACGATAAACACGATAGTAACGGTTGCACAGCACCAGGTCGGTGCCGGCAGTCTGGTAGAAGTCACAACCGCCCCTTAGCCGTGCTATGTACACGGGTCAGGTGGTCCGGCGTGAACTCAAGACGAGAAGGAATATACTAAGGTATGGATCGTACTGATCCCTAAGGTGTCACGGTTTTTAGGTACAACCAGCTCGTTGACTAAGGACGTGCGCCAAAGCCAAGAAGACTTACGGAGGTCTTGACAAGGAGTCACTGGTCCAGTCGAGAGTATTCCGGTGGAGAGGTGGTCCAAGTCAAGGGAAAGTGTGTAAAAACGGGTCCGTCGTGCCTCGAGTGCTCGAAGGCCGAGGGAAAACGGTAACGGTAGATAAAATGCATGAGTAAAAACGGAAACAATTGTATTTAAGAAAATAGGGTAATTTAGTCATTTATTTCGATAATTTACCGAATATATTATTGCATAATTTATCGAGGTCAATTGCATTTAATAATGTTGTGTGTGTAAGTGTAAAGAAATCTTGATGATATGACAAGTCGTGCAGTGTCATTTTAAATAATTAAATTTATATCATTAATGTCATTTATTAATTTACCAGTCGAATTAACTATAACATGATTTAATCATGACTAATTAAAGGGTATAAAGCTTAAGCAATCAGGGCATATGTACAATTTTCAGTTCTGGTCGGATTCTTGAAAACGCGGCAGACATATCCGTCGCGTTTCAAGTCGCGACGGGGCGGTCGGGGCGCGACACGGGACCTGGCCCGTCTGGCCGGTCCGGAGTGAATCGCGGCGGTCCGTGCTGCCGCGTTCTTGACGTGACGCCATCGTCCGCCGCGACCCCACTGTTATCGCGGCGGGTCGCGCCGTCGCGATAACAGGTGGGTTTGCTCTTTTTCTTTTTTTCCAGGGCGAGCCCTCTGTGATACATGGACGTTCTAAATTACATATAAAATAGTATGGTGATCCAAAAAGCATGAAACCAGTTTTAAACGAAATTAGACATGTACCTATCAACATGCACGATTAATTGAAAATAGACAAGGTTTAGACATGCATTGATCAGGTTACTTTTCGGTGACCTAAACAAGCACAGTCAGGGTTCAACGAATTAATTAGAGATGTACACTTGATGAAAAAGTGAAACCAGCGGCGTTTGAAAGCTAACATGAAGTTATTTTAGAGAATTTTACCATGATAGGACATCAAGTATGCACGAAGTTTAAGGGTAAACTTGAAGAGTCGATATATGCAATAGACAGAGATTCAAAGATTTAATTCTCCCTCATGGGGATCGAAATCGAGCAAGACCAGGGGCGTTTGAAAGCTAGTGTGATTAGTATAACTGAAAATTTTATCATGGCATGTGAACAAGTACATATCGAGAATTTGAGAAAACATGAGATCTCAGTTCATGAGAACAGTAGGATTTCACGAATTAAATTCGCCCAAATGGATGAACGAAATACAACGAAACTATAGGGCTTTTGAAGAGGTACATGAAGGCTACCTAGGGTAATTATTTCACGATTTTTGCTTGAGAGATTACCTACCTTTGTCGAGTACAAGAAAATCCTAGGTTGAAGACGAAAAACGGGAAAACCTTCTTGCTCCAAGCCTTCCCTCCTTGCTCCTTGGTCTCCAACCTTTCTCCTCCTTCTCTAGGGTTCCAGCCACGAAAATGGGGAGATAGGGAGGAGATTTGAAGTGTTTAAGCTTCCTATAGAGTCCATACAACCCCAAACTCTTCTCTCCTCCTTTAATTACGAAAATCCACATTTATCTCTCTATTTCCTCTCATTTATCCATCTAATGGGTAGGGAAGAGTTTAATTTCATGGTTAATGAGTTAGGATGGGTTTAGGACTCTTTATTTAGATGTATAAGGGTTTTAACATTTATCTTAACCCTTTACTATTTATTTAATTATTTAGATACGAATTTCATTATTTAATTCTCATTCCAATATGGGCTATCCCTATTTGGGCCCATTCCATTGGTTTGGTTATTAGAGTAACCCATTACTAATTTAATTTAATGGGGATTGCTTTAATTCCCATTTATACAATGCATTCTCCCTTTATTCCACTTAAATCAATTTATTTCATTTATTTAAATAAAATTTTATTTTATTTGGATTTTTAAAAAAACCAGGGTGCTACACAATAAGTGACTTTCCAGCCTACGGCATGTTATCTGGCTAGAGCACACATGGGAGGTTGGCATGTCCTTATTGCATGGAGGATTCTAATCATTTGTGTTGAAATCTGAGGGAAAATCTTGTTGGTTCGATTGTCATCGGCGGTTTCTACCCAGTGACCATCCTTTCCGAAAGCAAAGGATTCTTTTATGAAAATACAACTGTGATGGAGGAGGTAGATATGGAACGGGTGTCTGGTGGAAACATGGCGAGGCGCGTCCAGAACTTACGATTGTAACACAACTGGCTGGTAGTACCCGACAAATCCGGCTTTGGAAGGATCACAATTGGGTGAAGCAAAGCATTTTTTGGGAATTGCCTTATTGGTCAACACTTTTGATACGTCATAACCTAGACGTCATGCATATAGAGAAGAATGTTTTTGATAATGTGTTCAACACAGTTATGGACGTCAAAGGCAAAACGAAGGATAACGTCAAGGCACGTTTCGATTTGAAAGTACTTTGCAAACGTCCAGAACTAGAGCTATAGCATGTTCAAGGAAAAGTGATGCAACCTAAAGCTGCATATGTGCTTGGGGCCAGACAGATTAAGGAAGTGTTGCAATGCTTAAAGCAATTGAGATTTCCGGATGGATATGTCTTGAATATTGCGCGTTGTGTAAATGTCAACGAGGGAAAATATATGGAATGAAGAGTCATGACTGCCATGTTTTCATGCAAAGACTGATGCCTCTTGCTTTTCGTGAGTTGTTTCCGAAACAAATATGGGGAGCAATGCCTGAGCTGAGTCAATTCTTCAGGATTATATCTACATCAGAACTAAAAATTCATGACTTGCAAAATATGGAGCAAAATATAATTCAGACAGTCTGCAAATTAGAGAAGATATTTCCTCCAACATTCTTTGATTCAATGGAGCACCTGATCATCCATTTACCATATGAGGCAATGGTCGGAGGACCAGTACAATTTCGATGGATGTATCCGTTTGAGAGGTATATTTCTACATCTCAATTTATTGCCATTACGACGATCTTTTATATTACTTATGTATGCATTTGAATTATTGTCGTAGGTGCATGCACGATCTTAAGATGAAAGTTAACAAAGCACAAGTTGAGGGCTCCATTACTCAGGCGTACCTCATTGAGGAGATATCGAACTTCTGTTCGATGTACTTCGACACGGAAAACGAACCCGACGCACTCAACCTCCACGTAATGATGATGGTGGAGATTCCGAGGTGTCAGACCGACTCTCTGTATTCAAGTGTCTCGGACGGGCGTTCGGATCTTCATCTACTTGCGCACTCCAAGACAGAGAGTTGGTAGCTGTGGAGATCTACGTGTTCATGAATTGCAAAGAACTAGACCCTTACATTCAGTAAGCTCTCCACGCTTATTCGTCATCATTTGCGTGCATTGCTGCAAAACCTAAAGACTGTGTGACATTTACATTGCAGAGAGTTTGACTCAGTCATATTGCGACAGAATCCACGTCTAACTGACGTGCAGTTTGAAAAGGAACGGAGAAGTCTTTTCCTACTTGGTTAAGATCTCGAGTATGTGTCTAATTATTTTGAAACATAAGTGTTATGTTTTTATGCAGACTGAGTTGAAGTCATTTATTCAATGTTTGTCTATTTATCTCATAATAGGTTGAACAAGGCTTCATTCCCGATTCAAGAGTACAACAGATCAGTTTTGGCCCCTCGAAGATTGTACGTGTCTATCCGGACTACATTGTGAATGGATACAGATTTCACCGAGAGATTATGGACGGAATAAGTCTACGATGAACAGCGGCGTATGTGTGAAGGGAAGTGCCTACAATGAAAATGAGATTGACTATTATGGCATTCTCGAAGAAGTCATTGAACTGCAATTTTTGGGACAAGACAACAATGTATTTCTGTTCAAGTGTCATGGTTTGATCCGACATCTATTCGTCATGACACAACATATGGATTAATCGATGTGAAGCATAAGTCCAAATTGAGTACATATGAGCCATTCATTCTGGCGGCACAAGCCCAACAAGTTTATTATTCAAATATACATCCCTCAAATTAAGAGATTGGTGGGCTACATGTAGAGTGAAATCAAGACTATTCCCTAAGTATGACCTTCTCCCGACTGATGATGAGCTCGAAGGTGTTAATGACAACTTTTTCCAATCAGATCGGAGTGACGCACGAGAGTTGGCAGCTTCTACGTAGTACAATGTTCATGATATAAATGAAACAATTTGCTTACATAAGGATAACGAACAAGAAGAAGTTGACCAAATGTCGCTGAGCGGGAGGTGGAGTCTGATGTGGAGGAGACTCCCAAGATGATTTGGATGAATTCCAGGATGATGATGAAGATGATGCTGAATTAAACATGTCTTCAGCATCTGATGATGAATATAGATAATATACTGCATATTTGTAAGAAAATTGGTGTTGTTGTTAATTACATGTTCATAATAAATTGCTACTTCAAATTGAGTGTTGATGACTTGCTATATCTTTATTTGTATCAATAGAGATATGGTACGTGGAGGACGCAGTCGACGGTTGCCACGTCCGTTGGAAGAGGGTCCGCGACCCCGTCCACGACAGGTATACGTATGTGTAAACACAATATTCTAGAATTTATTGTTCATATTAAATGCATGAGAACTAACGTACATACAAGAAAGCAGGACTACCTCCCCGTCCCGTCTGCCTCCAGGTCCGCGACAGGTATATGCATATGTACACAAAAAACATATGGGTATTATTGTTTATATTGATTTCACGAGAACTATATACATACAATTTTGCAGGGACTGCCTCCCCGTCCACGCCCGTCGTCCCAGCGACAGTAAATTTCTATATTGTTGTTTATTTGAAATTCATAATTTCTAATGTGTATGAATTTTGCAGGGACTGCCTCCCCATCCACGCCCGTCGTCCCAGCGACAGGTAAATTCTCTATATTGTTGTTTATTTGAAATTCATAATTTCTAATGTGTATGAAATTTTGCAGGGACTGCCTCCCCGTCCACGCCATCGTCTCAGCGACAGGTAAATTTCTATATTGTTGTTTTTGAAATTCATAATTTCTAATGTGTATGAAATTTTGCCTCCCTGTCGACCATCCGAGCAGTGCCACCTTCGTCTTCTTCCTCACCACAAGGTAAACGTATGTTTCAATAGATTAGTATGTTTGGTCTCTTGTAATTTCTACAATAATAGTGTACTAATTGTTTTCAACAGAGGTGGAGAGCCAGCATCCAGCAGCTGAGGAGGGGCCTCAGCTACCAGGACGACAACCATGCTGGATCTCAGGGTAAAGTTCATCATCTCAGTGTTACTGTATTGTTATTTAGGATATATAAATAGTTAAAACACGGTCAAGCATATATAAATGGTTAAAACACGGAATCCAATTTGGATCTCCGGATTGGGTTGGGCATTGAAATGACGGATCTAAAAACACGGTCAAGCATATATAAATGGTTAAAACACACAACCCGGGGGTCTAAAATCCCAAATAGGGATCGGATCGGCGTGCCGTTTTCTCCGACACGACCGGGTGGGTTAAAGTGACGTGTGGGAACTGACGAAATCCAATTTGGATCTCCGGATTGGGTTGGACATTGAAATGACGGATCTAAAAACACGGTCAAGCATATATAAATGGTTAAAACACGCACTTTGGGGGTCTAAAATCCCAAATAGGGATCGGATCGGCGTGCCGTTTTCTCCGACACGAACGGGTGGGTTAAAGTGACGTGTGGGAACTGACAGAATCCAATTTGGATCTCCGGATTGGGTTGGGCGTTGAAATGACGGATCTAAAAACACGGTCAAGCATATATAAATGGTTAAAACACGCAACCCGGGGGTCTAAAATCCCAAATAGGGATCGGATCGGCGTGTTGTTTTCTCCGACACGACCGGTGGGTTAAAGTGACGTGTGGGAACTGACAGAATCCAATTTGGATCTCCGGATTGGGTTGGGCATTGAAATGACGGATCTAAAAACACGGTCAAGCATATATAAATCGTTAAAACACGCAACCCGGGGGTCTAAAATCCCAAATAGGGATCGGATCGGCGTGCCGTTTTCTCCGACATGACCGGGTGGGTTAAAGTGACGTGTGGGAACTGACGGAATCCAATTTGGATCTCCGGATTGGGTTGGGCATTGAAATGACGGATCTAAAAACACGGTCAAGCATATATAAATGGTTAAAACACGCAACCCGGGGGTCTAAAATCCCAAATAGGGATCGGATCGGCGTGCCGTTTTCTCCGACACGACCGGGTGGGTTAAAGTGATCTGTGGGAACTGACGGAATCCAATTTGGATCTCCGGATTGGGTTGGGCGTCGAAATGACGGATCTAAAAACACGGTCAAGCATATATAAATGGTTAAAACACGCAACCCGGGGGTCTAAAATCCCAATAGGGATCGGATCGGCGTGCCGTTTTCTCCCACACGACCGGGTGGGTTAACGTGACGTGTGGGAACTGACGGATTCGAATTTGGATTCCCGGATTGGGTCGGGCGTTGAAATGACGGATCTAAAAAACACCCAAGTATATATAAGGGTCAAAACACACAACCCGGGGGTCTAAAATCCCAAATAGGGATCGGATCGGCGTGCCGTTTTCTCCGACACGACCGGGTGGGTTAAAGTGACGTGTGGGAACTGACGGAATCCAATTTGGATCTCCGATTGGGTTGGGCATTGAAATGACGGATCTAAAAAACACCCAAGTATATATAAACGGTCAAAACACACAACCCGGGGGTCCAAATCCCAAATAGGGATCGGATCGGCTTGCCATTTTCTCCGACACGACCTGGTGGGTAAAGTGACGTGTGGGAACTGACGGAATCGAATTTGGATCTCTGGATTGGGTTGGGCATTGAAATGACGGATCTAAAAACACGGTCAAGCATATATAAATGGTTAAAACACGCAACCCGGGGGTCTAAAATCCCAAATAGGGATCGGATCGGCGTGTCGTTTTCTCCCACATGATCGGGTGGGTTAACGTGACGTGTGCGAACTGACGGATTCGAATTTGGATTCCCGGATTGGGTCGGGCGTTGAAATGACGGATCTAAAAAACACCCAAGTATATATAAAGGGTCAAAACACACAACCTGGGAGTCCAAAATCCCAAATAGGGATCGGATCGGCGTTCCATTTTCTCTGACACGACGGGTGGGTTAAAGTGATGTGTGGGGAACTGACGGAATCCAATTAGATCTCCAGATTGGGTTGGCCATTTAAAGGACGGATCTAAAAACACCTAAGAAAATGATGGATCTGAAAATAGTATTGTATTAAGCTTGAGAAATAATCACATGTTTTAAATTCATTTTTGAAAATAATGTATGTCTTTTATTTATTATTAAGCATGATTCTCATTTTAATTTGTTTTAATATAGGATCCAGCTCCAGACGATGACGAGGCAGGGACAGTAGACGATCCAGCAGATCTATCTTGATTTTTGTATTCATTATTCTATATGATTTTATATTTATCGTATTTTATGATTTTATGTTGATTGTGAGTATTTGTTAAATTTATGAATATTGTAGCGGGTTTGACATTGTAGAAATGTTAACAAATCATTTTTATTTGCCTATTTTAAAAAAAAATATGGTGTATTTTCCGACGGATTTTTCGACGGATAAGTATCCGTCGGAACTGATAAATTACCGACGGAAAAACACCGTCGGTAATTCCGTCGGAAAATACTGACAGATTTGTCGACGGATAAGTATCCGTCGGAACTGATAAATTACCGAAGGAAAAATACCGTCGGTACTTCCGTCGGAAAATACTGACGGTTTTACCGACGGATTATATCTGTCGGAGTTTTCGACCGCATTCCGACGGAATTGTCATCCGTCAGAAATTTCTGACCAAGTATTTCCGACGGACAGTTTCCGACGAGCTTTGGACGGAAAGCGGTCGGAAGCCGCATTTTCCGACGGAATACCGTCGGATTTCCGACGATTGGGTCCATCGGAAATAGCGCATTTTCTTGTAGTGGTACCTAGACTTGGCTATGGCCACCTTGACGTCATCCCAGTTGATTCTACCTTGGTCATTCATATCATAAACCCAGTCACGAAAGGTAAATCAATTGTTGATGAAGTGACCATGGGCCATATGGTATGGGCAGTACTTGGAGGTGTCAACCCTCAGATTATGTTTCCCTTTGTGGGGGAGTTGAATCGCATCGCAGGACATGAGGGCGAAGAACACGTCCTCGAGAGTCTCAGGGAGAGGAGGGTAGTGCGACCTTTTGGGCCAGGTCGGGTGTAGCCAGAAGGAGGGGGGAACGGCAGAGTAAGCTTGGAGGGGGTGAGATGGGAATTGGTGAGGGTTGGAAGGAGGATTGGAAGGAGGGTGGGCGGATTTGTTGGGAGGCCTCAAAGGCTGGCTGCAGGCACTGACAGACTCATTGATGGTCACCCCCTCGGTGGTGGGTGCCGCGGGGGCCTTACGTACCTTTGGCTTCCCTTCAAGGAAGTGTGGGGAGAGGAGTCCTTGATCTGATTTTCAATCACCGTGGCTCTGTTATAAAGATGTGAGAAAGAAGGGAACTCACTTAGCATTAAAATGGAACGGAGCACAGGGGTGGTGTTAGTGACTAACAAGGGTATGCTTGGGACTCCGGGATGGGAATGTCAGCTCTCGAGGCCATGGACCTCCATCAGTTGGCATAAGTGACGAAGTCTTCGTTCGGCTTCATCTTTTCCGCCACCAAGTCGGGGAGTGTAGGGACTTGAGTGGCCATGTATGAAAAATGCGAGATGAATCGCTCGGAGACAATGTCAAAGTTAACGAGATCCGATGTGGGTAGAGAGGTAAACCATCTCAAAGCTTCCCCTTCTAACGATTGTTGGAAGAGGTGAACTAAGAGGGCCCGATCATATAACCACCGATGGGAATCCATGGTAAAGCCGGCGAGGTGGAATTGGGGGTCGGAGGTCCCATCGTACTTGCGGTACTTTGGGGCCTTGAAATTTGGGGGAAGGTAAGCATTGGGGAGCTTGCAATGTTTAGGAGTGAATGAGGTTTAGAGTGGGACAAGGATTCCGCCACAAGCTTCCTAACAAGACCTTCTACCTCCGAACGGGGAATGGATTCGGGTTGGACAAGAGGTGTGATTTGGACAGGTGGTGAATAAGCGGAAGGAGGAGTGAGAATGGGAGTAGGGGAAGGAGTGGAAGTGACAAGAGGAATGAAGGTGGAGATGGAACCCGAGGTGGGGTCACCGGCCTAGGGGTGGGCCTAGACGTGGAGGCATTGAAAGGGGATAAGGATGGAGTGGAAGGAGAGGTGCTGCCCGGATAGTATGCTTTGAAAGCATAGAAATAATATCCTCGGCGAATAGCGGGACATGAGTTTAGAAAACTCGGGGTCTTCTTGAATATTTGGGCATGAGTGGGGTTGACCCTCAAGTTAACTTCCTCATTGTCGGCCTGAGAGGATGATTGGACTGATTCCTCAGGCTGAACATTTGTGTTCATCATACTGACGTTCATTGACATTATCATCATACTCAAACGCCGATTTATGGCCATGTCAACAGGGTCCAACCAAGTGTCCATTAGCACACAACCTATGGATTTTAAAATGGTTTTAAGTTGAAGTGATTACACTGTTTTCAGCAGAAGTATGGATTTCTACCAATCAATGTTATCAAACAACGTCCCAATATTTTTAAATGTCAAAGTTATGTGTTAAGTTAACTTGAGTTGAGGGTCGTTCTCACCATGTCACTTGAATCCGGTGAGTAGGTGAACTAGATAGGATGGGTAAAGGTCCTCTGCCCCGTATCGTGAGGGAATCCACGGAATTTAGGGACTTATAGAGTTTTCTTCGGAGTCACCCGATTTACCCGAGAGTGAATCCCCGAGTAAAAGGTTGTAAACCGAAGAAGGGTAATCCTAGAAATGTGAGGGAGGCTAGAAGAGAGGAGGAAGATGACCCCCCAATGATTGAGGACCGTCAGTGACAATCAGTAAGCAAACAAGAAACAAAATCAAAGCAAAACAATCAGAAAAAGGTTAAAATCATGCTTCTGTGACAATCAACGGCATACATATGGAGGCCAAGTTTATCAAGAGCAGATAAACGACTAGATCGACTGACGCTGAAACAGAGTAGACGACAACCTATGTGGACGCTAACAAAAACTAAACGGCAGGAAAGATGGACGCTTACCTGGATAGGCGGCAAGATCGCTTGCCGTCTACCTGGATGCACACAAACCGCAGCAGCACTGTTGTCCCACCGTGATCGCCAGAAGAGAGCTATAGACGGTTCGTTTCCGCACCGTCCCCGGATCCCTCGGGTGCTTACGGACGCCGCCGGACTCTCGTTGGCGATGAAGGGGTCGCCGGTTGACCACGTTGACCCACCGGTTGACTGAGTGACTAGAAGGAAAACGAAGCAAACAAGCGAAACAAAGGGGAGTGGTGATCGCCAAGGCCTTACTTGTGCCCAAGGAGTGATGTGATTGCGTTGGAGTAGTCGCCTCGCGCAGCGGATGGAGATGGGACTTCGTCTTCTCCTCCTTCGGCGGCCAAGGGAGAAGAGCTCCGCAGTCTTCTACAGATCGTTCCTGCCACAAAAAAGACTCTATTAGACTCTAAGAAGTGCGGTAGATGCTCAAACGAAATGTGACAAGCCCAAAAGGAGAGTCCCGTACCGGTTGCAGACTTGAGAAGAGGGGTGGCAAATGCTATGACCACCCTTCTTCCTCCGTTTTTGGTTGGGAAACCCCTTTCTAGGTGTGTAGGAAGATGACCTACGTGCTTAGGGTGAGTGGAAAGTTGTGTGTGATATGCAAGAATGCTAAAGAGTAAAAGGAAAAGAGAGAGGGAAGAGGGAGAAGATCCTTGTTGTTGATGTTGTAGCTCCTTGCAAAGGCTCCTCCAGCTCCAAGGCAACCTCCTGGACGTCCCAAGTGTGGAGAGAGTGAAGAGGATGAGTGGTGGAAGGTTCGGTAAGATTTCTCTCTCTTCTCTCAAAGCTTCAGCATGTGGACGTCCAGCCTCTCCCCCCTGCCTAGAGGACCCTAGGGAGTGATATATAGACAGTGGGGTCGGAGCTCAGAGGCCTTGGATGCTTAAGTGTGAAGAAACACACTTGCACACATGGAAATCCAAGTGTAAAGGCTCCAAGCAATGGGGGGAGGCCACATAGGATTTTACTGGGTCAAGGGGGTGCCAAGGTGGCCCATATGCCCGTTGGGAACAGTCCCATGCGGTGCATGGGTGAGAGAAAGGCGCTAGTGGGCTATATTCTCGGGTTAGTTGCGCAGACCAGGTAAACGATATAGACGTCCAGAGATCCTGCCGCCAACACCATGCAGACGTCCATGGATGTGGACGTCAGGATGGGTCAACGTCAAGGGGGATTGTCGCCAACCGGTAGTAGGAGGCCATCGATGCTGCCGTCTACATGGCATCCGAGGCTGGTCAACAAATGGTCAAATGAGGCTTAATGGGCTAACAGAGCCTTGCGGGAGATGGGCCAAATCTCGCGTCTACACTATACAAGCAGAAGAAGCCAAAGATCAACCATTTCAAAACATTTGGATGTCCATGCTTCATCCACAACAACGGCAAAAGAGACTTTGGTAAGCTAGATGCAAAATCATATGAAGGTATATTCATGGGGTAAGCTTCTAAACCTAAAGGATATAGAATATTAATAAGCGTAGCTTATTAATTGACCATCAGTACATTTTATTTTAATGAAACTAACCTTCCTTGAGAAAGGAAGTAGATAGTGATGTTGATGATGCAGATGAACTATCTAAGAAATTAAAGAACTCATCCATCGAGGACAAGGAAGATCCACCCTTAGAAGATGTACAACAAAAGACATATCACACGACAATCTTCCAAAGGAATGGAGATACAAAAAGGATCACCCATTGGACAACATCATTGGTGATCCATCGGTTGGGGTAAGAACCAGAGGTTACATAATTCCTTGTGACTACCTAGCTTTTGTATCTCAAATAGAGCCCAAGGCTGTCAATGAAGCACTGTCTGATGAATCTTGGATATTAGCCATGCAAGATGAACTTAATTAGTTCAAGAGAAACCATGTATGGTCACTTGTTCTGAGACCATCAAATCATCCTGTGATTGGCACCAAATGGGTGTTCAGGAACAAATTGGATGAAGCTGGTGTGATCACTAGAAACAAGGCCAGACTAGTAGCTCAAGGCTATTCCAAGAGGAATGCATAGATTTCGATGAAACCTATGCACCAGTGGCCAGACTTGAGGCAATCAAAATTTACTAGCATATGCATCAGCATTAGATTTAAAATTATTTCAAATGGATGTAAAATCAGCTTTTCTAAATGGTTATATAAAGGAGGAAGTCTATGTAGAACAACCTCTGGTTTTGATGATATTGATTTTCCGAATCATGTATTTAATTTGCATAAGGCATTGTATGGATTAAAGTAAGCACCTAGAGTTGGTATGAAAGGCTCAGTGCATTTTATTAGCACATGGCTTTATTAGAGGACAAGTAGACAACACATTGT
Organism: Colocasia esculenta; assembly: GCA_014218235.1. NCBI lineage: Eukaryota > Viridiplantae > Streptophyta > Magnoliopsida > Alismatales > Araceae > Colocasia > Colocasia esculenta. The sequence goes on from CM024757.1 coordinate 162,443,417, forward strand.
TCATTTAAGTCCAAAGTCAAAAGTGTATTGCTTATACAAATCTATGTTGATGATATAATATTTGGTTCTACTAACGAGTCTCTTTGCAAGTATTTTGAAAAACTTATGCAGGGAGAGTTTGAAATGAGCATGATGGGGGAGCTCAACTACTTCCTTGGATTACAAATCAAACAAGGAAGAGAAGACACACATATTTTTCAAGCTAAATACATCAAAGAATTACTAAAGAAGTTTGGATTTGAAAGCGCCAAGCCACTGTCTACACCAATGAGTACATCAACAAGGTTAGACAGTGATGAAGATGGTAAGAAAGTAGACCAAAAGCTCTACAGAGATATGATAGGTTCTTTACTCTACATAACTGCTAGTAGACCTGATATAATATTTAGTGTATACATGTGCGCTAGGTATCAGGTAGATCCTAAAGAGTCTCATCTAATTTGTGTCAAAAGGATCTTTAGATACTTAGCTAAAACTCATGATCTAGGATTATGGTATCCCAGTTCATGTGAAATTAATTTAGTAGGATATTCTGATGCTGACTACGCTGGATGCAAAAAGATAGAAAAAGCACTAGTGGATGTTGTCAATTTCTTGCAGGTTGTCAGATTTCATGGTCCTTCAAGAAGCAAAATTCAGTAGCACTGTCAACAGCTGAAGCTGAGTACGTGGCTGCTGGAAGCTGTTGCACACAACTCCTATGGATTAAGCAGCAACTTGAGGATTATGGATTGCATATCAAGACAATTCCCCTACTGTGCGACAACACCAGTGCATTAATCTCACCAAAAATTCAGTTCAGCACTCAAGGACAAAGCATATAGAGGTTAGATATCACTTTATTCGTGATCATGTAGCCAATGGTAACATAAATATTTCCTTTATTGATACTCAAATTAGTTAGCAGATATCTTCACAAAGGCCTTACCTGAAGAGAGATTTACGTCTCTTAGAAGGAAATTAGGCGTGTGCAATTTGTGATAGATTATCTATAATTAACTGAAATAATAAATAAGTTCATAATATCAATTATTTTCCCCCTTAAAATTAAGTAAATTCTTCAAATATTGCTTGCATCTTATATATCAATGCCGGTTTGTAATTTTTAAAAGAGTTATTCTTTTCGAACCTGTCTCTTGTCATTTTTTGCCATTATGGCGCCTTCCCTTTATCTGATAAAGAACTCGAAATCTGTGCCATACCGATTCACCTCCCGCTCTCATCTCCTTCGACTTGCCTGAGACGATAACCCTATCGACTCTGGCATCAACTTCGTGCAATTTCAAAGTTTCCATTTTTTCCCGCGAGAGAAATTTCTTGAGGGTTTCTGCTCCAATCTTCCTTCCAATCATCCAGAACCTTTCCCCATTCAAAACCATGGCCGTTTCTGGAGTTTCCTGCACTGTCGGGGGCTATGGAGCTGCATTCCTCACTGCCGAGCAGCAGGAAAGGTTTATGTCAGTGAAGACGAAGGTCTGTTCCAACAAAGCAGTAAACGTTGCAGACTTGGAGAAGAATGGAATGCATAGCATCATAGCAGCGATGGAAAGAATGAAATGGACAAAGATGGCAACCCTGTCAGAGGTGAGTTATCCAGACCTGGTGAAGGAGTTTTATGTTTGCTTGAAGTCTAAGGAAGATGGGTCCTTGACATCCTCTGTCAAAGGAACCGGATTAGCATCACTTATGAGCTTTTAGAGTCGTTATTTGGTGTATCCACCTCCGGCCACACTGGATGAGTTCACACTGTCGACATTCAGGCGAAAGGTTTGGGGATTGTTGGTCCGAGTTCAGATTGAAGGATGGCAAGTTGGATATTAACCAGTTGAATGCATTCAATCGCATTATGCACTTTATAGTTTGTCAAATACTGGTTCCTACGAGTGCCACCTTCTCTACATGTACTAAGGCGGACTCCGATATGATGTTCTGGGCTATCCAAAACCAGGGCATAAACATGGCTGAGGTTATAATAGAAAGGATGAAGTTTGCACATGCTCAATTTGGGACAAGAAAAGTAAATTGAATGTGTCCTTACCTTACACCCATTTACTAACCAAGATTTTCCAACATTGTGGCATTAATCTATCTGGGGCGGTGTCAGAAAGATGGGGCAGGCCATTCGCAGCAGGAACTTGAAAAAGAGTGGTTTCTCTTTGGTTGGTGGTGTGTGGACCAAGACCTCAGTGGCTGAGGGTGAGGCCATCATCGGCGAAGCCCAAGAAGTTCTAGAAGAGGTAGCAGTAGCAGCAGATGTACTAGTTGAGCAAGAAGATCAACAACCTGCAGTAGCACCTGTAGTGCAAGAACAACAACAGGAAGTTGTCAGTTCAGAAATTGCAATGGATCAAGCAGCAGTAGCAGCAGAGGTCAGCAGAAGAAGATCTGTGGTCACTGGAAGCCAGATTGAAGATATTCCTCAAGACAATATTGAGCCAGTTATGCGAGTTTCAGAGGCTATCATCCCCACCACAGTTGTGGCATCTGTTCTAAGAAATGGTTGGAATCCATGCTTAGCACTCAGGGGGAGCCTGAAAGGTCTAGTGAATCAGTAGCAGATGTTGTGGCATCAAGCCCACTGATGATGTTGTCATGGAGGATGCTCCTATTGAGGGGGAGTAGTCATTTGTGAAAGAAGCAACACTTCAGGGGAGCGCACTGCTAGTACCCCCGTTGATGATCATTTAGAGAAGGCATTGTGGAAGTGCCTTAGGTGAAGAAGATAATGATGATAATGTGGAGCCCGTTGCAAGGGCAAGTGATAAAGGAAGAGAAGTGTCTCAGGATATTCCCTCCTTACCAGGAAGCCACACAGAAGGCCAAGGTAGAAGAAACTGAAAATCAACATGAAGCCCATTGTTGAAAGATTGGAGGAACAAGGGTCCATACTGTGCTCTATTCGATCAGATATAGCCTCTATATTCATAAGCCAGAGCCAGTCAGCTACTTCTGTTGGAGTATTGACTTCTGAGCTCCAACATTTGAAAAGTGAGTTGGTCAAAATGAAACAAACAGTTCTTGACTTGTCAGTTTTTGTGAGGGAGCATTTACCAATTCATGCCCCTCCTGCTAGCAGCTCAGGGCCTTCAGGGCCATCTGTTGATGATGAAGTCCGGCCTTAAGGGCCAATTCAAATGGAAGTTAGGCCATCTAGGCCTGTCAATGCAGAGCAGACTAGTGTAGAAGAGCGGCCTTCAGGGCCATTGTCTGAAGATCCAGCAAGGTGATCAGGGTCAAAGGGTGTTGAAGATGTGCACACTGCAGAACCAGCCGTTGCAGAAGTGTCTGGGCCAACAGGGTTGACAGAGGATGCATCAAGGCCATCAGGGTAGGTGGATTCAGTGGCTGCAAGAGCAAATGAACTGGCTGTAGCTCTGGAGCCCCTTGTTTCCTCTTCTTTCCAACTCCAGCCCCTCCTTCTCCACACATCCTCCACTGCACCTCCAGCACCTACCACCTTCAAACGTCCTCGTCCTAGAACCATATCTTCTCCTACACCTTTTCCTTTCCAGTCTACTTCATCTCCTGCCTCCTCCACTATTATTCCTCTTCTTCCTCCGTCCGTTGAGGTTTCTCCAGCTTCTTCATCCGCTGGAGCCTCTTCCTCTGGTCCTTCCTCTTCAGGACCATCTGATATCCCCTCTGTTACTCCTCAATCACTCCTTCATCCACCTAATCCTCCTTCGTTTATTACTATTATTCCTGAGGGTGCCCAACTTGTCCATACTGAAATCTAGGACATCAAGGATGAATTTGAAGTAGCAATACTTCGTTCAGTCCTGGCTGTTGGGACTCATATCCACCGAACAGACTCTTCTAGCCCTGTCCCTAAGAAGAGGAGACTTACTTCTATTCACCCTGTCTCTTCTGAACCTTGCTATCCACCTCTTTGGTTTTCCCTTTCTATTGAAAATAAACACAAATCCTATATGAAGAATTTCTTCTTAAAGTCACTTTTGCCACCATTTCTGGTCTCCCATTCCTAAATCTCACCGACCATCTCACCACCATCTTTCCTTATTCTTTTCTATCCAAGGCTCAATAGTCAAAAGTTTTCTCCTTGACTGAAGCCAAAACTGAAGATCAGTGGGCTCGCGGCCACAAAGTTCTATACAGTCAATTCCTTCGAGCTTGGTCAGCTAGGTATCCACCCGGAGATTCCCCTTTAACTCTCTCTGAGTGGTTCCAGATTCATCACAAGAACACCTGGGGGCCTTTTATTCAGAAAGAGATCAAATTCATCAGGCAATTCCAGATGTACAACGACTTCTGCTATATCAACCATCTTCCTGAAGTGCAGCTGGGCCAGTTTCGGCTAGCTATCATGGCTCTGAGTTCTAGGGATGCTCATACAGAATCCTTTCAGATTGATTTTGCTACTTTGGAGATCCCTAATGTAGTGTTCCTACCCCCTCTTCACTCCTTAATCATGGACTCTTCTGTTGGGACACTTATCTTTGAAAGAGCTGCAAGGGTAATGGCCAGGATTTCAGTGCAAGAAGGTCGTTCCCTTTCCTTTCACAAGTTTGTCTACCAGCAATATCTTCGGGGCTACATTAAGGCTGATATTCTTGCCCCTATTTTGTCTAAAAGTGAGGGGCTTTTGCCTTCTAATTGGGAGAAGCTATACTCTCTATCAGCTCAACAACTTCAAGAACTCAATGCTTCTCAGGCTAGATCCAATCAACCATTGTTGTCTTCTGCTGAATTCTTGGATTTCAACTCCCTTCACCTTGTCTGGGGACTTATCATACATGGGAAGAAAGGTAGAAGGTCGTTGTGGCTCTAAAGAAGGAACTTCAGCAGCACCAGATCCACTATCTGTACAAATTGATCAGTTTCTTCGGCTAGCTAGTTTTGGCTCCTTCACTTCATATAATATTTCCCTTGGCACTGATGAGTATGGCACCTTCATAGAAGGTCAGAGACAGCATCACCAAAAAGGATGGCTCCTTCTATGGGACCTTCCTATAACATCACTTTTGGTGCTTTTTAGTCTCACTTTGAAGAGTAGGAACGCAAAGCGATTCCCATCCTTACTTGCTTTGAATCCTTTTTGTCTCCTACTTCTATCTTACTGAAACAACCAATGATCAATAAAATTTCTCCTTGATATCATTTAACTTTTCTCTCTTTCTTTGTCTCATTCTAATATCTTTTTGCTTAATGACAAAAATGGGGAGAAATATAGTATTTCTGAAATACATTTCTCATTTTATTTTGAAAAATTCACTGAGGTTTATTTCAGAACATCTACGATTTTGTTATGTTTTCTCATCACCTAAAGGGGGAGATTGATGATCAGTTATCCTCATGCCAATTTAAATGAATTACATATCTGTTTTGGTGATAACAAAACTCAGATAAAGTTGATCTAACAAAGTTTTTATGAAGCTAAGATACATGAACAAGTTAGGCGAAATCAAGGAAATATGTAAGTATTTACTATACTGTAGCATTTCAAGTTCAGAGCATGAAATTTATCCAAGTACATATCGACTTTCCATAAGTTACAACGATTCATAAGCATCACATTGATCTGATCTCAGAACGTTTCACTAAGTGATCGCATCGATTTCGATCTCAGAACAATTCGCTAAGTGATCGCATTGATTTCGATCTCAGAATGATTCGCTAAGTAATTGCATCGATTTTGATCTCAGAACGATTCGTTAAGTGATCTCATTGATTTTGATCTCAGAACGATTCTCTAAGAAATCGCATCGATTTCGATCTCACAACGATTTTGTTTCACATTGATTGATAAGTGAGAACAACGATTTACTCTCACAACGATTCGGTTTCAAATCGATTTGGTAAGTGAGAACAACGACTTTGTCTCACAACGATTTGTCTTTCATAACGATTCGATAAGTTCCACATCGATTTGGTATTTATCGATTCGACAAGTTACAACAACACTCGGTCATTATAATGACTCGATAAGTTACACAACGATTTGCTTGGTGTAATGATTCGATAAGTCACAACAACGACTTGGTCTGTGTAACGATTCGATAAAGCAGAACAACGATTTGATCACTCATCGACTCGATAAGTGAGACAACGATTTGGTTATAACAATTTGCTTGTAATGATTCATTCACAACGATTTGGTTATAACGATTTGCTTATAACGATTTGGTTATAACAATTTGCTTGTAATGATTCGTTCACAACGATTTGATCACTCATCGACTCGATAAGTGAGACAACCATTTGGTTATAACGATTTGCTTGTAATGATTCATTCACACGATTTGCTTATAACGATTTGGTTCTAACGATTTGCTTATAACGATTTGGTTATAACGATTTGCTTATAACAATTTGGTTATAACGATTTGCTTGTAATGATTCGTTCACAACAATTTACTTATAACGATTTACTTATAACGATTTGGTTATCACGATTTGCTTATAATGATTTGGTTATAACGATTTGCTTGTAATGATTCGTTCTCAAAACGATTCACTCATACAACGATTTCATAAGTGATTCTCACAACAATTTCATGAAATATAACGACTTGATATATTCAAATATCTTGACAAGTCAAAGTCATCCCGCATATTTCTCTTTCATCCATGCATTACATATAACCGTACATTTCTCTGCACGATGCATGTTCAGATATCTTCAATTCTTATGCTTCTACATGTAATATCTTTTTGGAAAGACAGAATGGGATTTCTATGTTGATGTATCCTCACTCTAATGATTGACTGACAACAAGAGAGCTTAGCTGTCTACGTTTTAGCATTTAATGTGTGCAGGTCTCTGACAACACGACTCTATACAACATTGGATAAAGTAGAAGCTTAATGATATCAAGAAGGATTTTCTTCTTACGTGCATGGAACGTAAAGGACCGTTGACTGCAAAGGAGAACCATGCAGTCTAACGTCTCAAAGAATAGAGACAACGGATACTTCAACGACTATTTTCAAAAGAAGTTATAAATGGAAGACTGATGGCTCCAGAAAAGTGATGACCTTGAGAAGCTTACTCGATACAATCTGCGAGCATCTAGAAGAGCCAAGCCTCACTCCATTGTTTTAGCTTTGCTCTTAGCTCTCTGTGTCTAGAGTAGATCTTAGAGAGAGCGTTGTGTACTGAGAGAATTCATTATTATAGATCTCTTCCTCTCAGTCTTGCTTCAGATCAAGCATTGTTCTATTAGCTTGATCTAGGGGCTTGTCTTTCCTTGAACACAACTTCGTGTTGTTCCCTTCGTGTTGAAGGAAGACCTGGGGGTTCCAGGGTGTTATTCCCTTCGTGTTGAAGGAAGACCTGGGTGTTCCAGGGTGTTGTTTTTCTTCTTCGGGTTGTGAAGAGAAGACCAGCTGTGGCTGGGTGTGTAAGTGTCCTTGAGGGGGACTGTACCCTTGGGTAGTAGAATCCTGAGTTATTGCTCAAGGACTGGACCTAGGACTCCAGTGGAGAGGAGCTCCGAACAAGGATAAAAATCCTTTTGCAGTGTGTTTGCTTTTTGTGTGTTTGTTATTGTTTTTACGACTAACACTAACCGCCAACATAGTGTTTGTATAAACATTCTTGTTGACAGGTTTAGGTAATCAAGTTTAAGAATCCCATTCACCCCCCCCCCTCTGGGCTTGCTAGTTGGGCAACAAAAGGGGCTACAACCTAAGGCCTGCAACACCCACTCAACGTACGGGGACCTCTACTAAGGCTCAATGACCACACATTGGCCAAGAGCACCACACCAAAACCATTAAGCTCCAGATCCAAGTGACCACGTTGTTACAATACTGCCACCGAAAAAGAAATGTCATCCTTGACATTCAAAAAGAAACCACGGTAAGTCAAACTACCACCTAAAAAGAAATGAAGTTATTCACAAACATAAAAGGATACACTTCCTCTGCTCTTGCCATTCAGATCTTTCTGTTCCACTGAGTCCATTCTGCTCATTTCCTTGCTTACTCTGCTTTCCTTACTCATTAATTCATTCCACACCTTCCCTGTCCTGATTGATTCAATTTGCCCTTCCTTTACCTTATAACTTAAGCAATTCTATCTTGTCGTTGGCACTTTATCTCCTTGGACTTAACCTACTTCTACATTTTCCTAGCTGTGTCTGCAACATTGCTTTCTATGCTATTTTGTGTGCTTAAAACCCTTTACCATAAATTACTGCTTACGACTATTCTGTTGTGCTAAACCATTTTCTAATCCATTATTTCTCAGTGTTGACTTATCATTGATGTTCCATCATCTGCTTATCACTGCTGACTGTTTTTCTACTTTACCTTTTGCTCATATTTTCAACTATCAATTCCTTGAAGAAAATCAAAACATCATATCTGAATTTCTCACCTCCTTACATTAATCTGCTTGTGCTATTAATTCTAAACTCATATCTTCTCAAGAATCACTACTCCTCAAGGATCTCAAATTCTACTTCAGTCAACCACATCTCTGATACTATACTCTTGAAAACATTCTAGAATTTGTGGATTATGAATCTTCTATGCTTCTGTTGCGCCACTCTAATTACATCAGATACTTGTCAAAATATTCTACCAATTCTACTCTCATTATTGCCTTCAATCCTTTCCATTTCTGGTATTACATTGACTCTATCTAGGTCCAATGCTGACTTTACTCCACTTACAAAACAATCTACTCAATAATTACCACCGAAAGAAAATGCCTAAATTTCTGAACTACTTCCTTTAATGCTTCAATTATGACTGTACCACAATTTTGAATTCTGAATTCTTCCACACCGCTACTGTCATACTTCCCTATGGACATATATTTCTTTCTTTAAATAATATTCTCTGGCTGATTAATCAAATCAAATCTATAACTTTCCAAAGTACTCGTTCATACTGTTGTACCATTGTACTCTCCCATCGGGACATAAAACTGCTCAACTAACTCTGTACATACTCTACCATTAACTCTACCAAACTCTCCCAAATATCTACTAACTGACTCAAAATTCTTCACTGCTTAATTGATCAAACCTTTCCTGTTTGTATTCCGCAATCTACTAACTTTTAGAAATTCTAAACTCTATACATTCCTTACTCTTTCTGTTTTGTTCTGCCATAATCTACTCTATTCACTATTCCTTAACTGGTCTACCTTCACTCTTACATCAAACACTGGAAATACTCTTACGAAAGTATATCTCTGCTCAACTGAATCACTTACTCTGCACTGCCACATAGACTCTTACTGAACATTACCTGAACCCTCTGACTATAACCATTCTATAATTTTCCACATTCCTTTTTCTTCTGATCAATAATACTCAACTTTAACTTTACTGCCAACCGCATTTAACATAATACCATCTCTACAAAGTGCTTCCCTTAATTATTCCGCTATCTGACTAATCTCACTGTACAATGCAAACTTTCTAATTTGTATTGTAACTCTTCTTAGTATATAATTACCTTTCATTGAAACACTGCCAAAACTAGAATCTAAATACCCATCTCTTTAAATATAATGGTCTGTTCTGCCAATAACTCTATTCCACATTGGTATTTTACAATCTCAATATCCATATGTTCCAATTACCTGGTAATAACTGCTTCACTCTTAATTACTGACAACACCACTGCTGTGATATACCCACTAATATCAATTCCACCCAAACCTTTTGTTATCTTAACAAGACTCTAATTCTTTCACAATCTGCCTTTCTATTCTGCTCAGCCTGACATTTCTTATCTGCTTCTCAACTGACTTACCTCTTTTCTGCTCTTATTCACATAGCTTTATCTTACTTCTAACATTCTTGACTTCAATCCTTTTTCTAATGCATACTTTATCTTTCTTTTACCACATACTACGCACAACTGTTAAACACCACTAGTCATATCTTTAACATTGCAATCCCTTACAAATCCTTCTGCTGGATCATCATAAACTGCCACTTGCCAATCAAATAACCTTTCTTCAAAATTCTCAAGAAACTTAACTCAATACTCATCTTCCTCTATTCTTTCTACTACAAACTGCTCACATCTGCACACACCTTCCTATTATCATCATCATTCCCAACAACATCATCCTCAAGCTCACTGCTACAACTATTACTTTTTTTGATCAACTGTACATCTTCTGAAAACCAACTCTGCTCATACAATCATCTCTATCTATCAAAACACTAGGTATCCTGCTATCTGGTTTACTTTCCAAAACTTATTATCACAAGCAAAAAATACCCCAAAAATCCCTACTGTAATTTCTTCAATGTTTGTAACCGAGAACTCCAAACAACTCCATTTTCTGCCACAAATTGACATACTCATATAATCACAAAAATTGTACAACTACTAACCACACCAAGTCTCGATGGGCACCAGCAACTGCCAACCTCACAAAAACATACTAACAATTTACATGCCAAAAACTCACGTGGAAACCACACAAAACCACATACTTACTATCAACAGTGGACATTAAACCATGCCTTAGGACATTGTAACCATAAGGTCTTTTCATATTCTAACTGGACCATACTCTGATACCAACTGTAGTGACCCTAGATACTTATGCCCAATAAGGCTCCATATCCAGACCCGCCTCCCGCGATCGGACAGAAGTCTCGCAAGGGATAGCTCACACACAAGTTTAGTAAGAATATAAAAGACAACCACAGGAGTATAACATACAAGAAAGTACATGTAATCATACTCATTAACCACAAATTACATTGTCTCAATACATTATTACATGTTTGAGAGAAAAGTACAATTACCTGGGGCATACCTCGAGGGAGCAAAATCTCACACCACAACAACTACAACTCAATTGCTGGTGGTACAAGTCTGCCACAACCACACTGCAAGCCAAACTGACAGATAACACCTGCAAATAACTGTAAGGGAGTGAGCCTCAGAAAGTCACAAGCTCAGCAAGGACCTCCCTAAAACAACAACCCGAAACTAAAGGGGAAACCTCAACCTCAACCTCAAAGGGTCTCACTGGTAACATCAATCGTAGAACTACAACTTACTTACATTAAACATAACTAAACTGCATTTAAACATAAACATGCTAGCTAATACAACTCGTAGAGAATAAAGGAAACAACAGGCTAGTACAAAACACCAGTCCACCACGACAGCTGAAATCCACTAACTGCAAGTCACACCAACAAACCACCAATGGGAAGCAACAGGACTAGTAACCAAGGACTAGTCTACTACACACCTTGGAATACCAAAACACATCGGAGAACTACCCCCAGAAGGGTAAAAACATGGCAAGTGGAAGGTCACACAACACGACCTCCACGAAGCACCGCTCCACCTCAACACCTGAAAAGACTGACACACCGCGTGCCACGACAAACTATACCCACGGAGGGTACAGGCACTTGCAATCACGGAGTACCACAACTGAACCGCAAACTCAACTGTGCCACTAACAAAGTCACACCACAAACGAGTAAGAACCACAACTGTGAGTCACCACTCACAACCACAACCACTGGCAAAGCTCGAGTAAGAAGGAATGACGCCGCCACACGGGTAAAGACTACTGGTTCATGACGCCAGTATCCAACTCGGACAACACAACATGAGAACTACCTCTCAGTCTCGTAGTCCAGGACAAAAGGTCCAACTGCCCATCTACAACCACAACCCAGTAAAGTCAAAGAACTGTGGAGACCAACCAACACCACACCTGCAGACCACACAACTGCAGGCCCATGCCTGGCACCTTTAAGGACTCTGGCCTGAGCTCTCTAAAGTGAGGCACTAAAAAATCAGGACTAGCTAGGGACCTATACATCTATTGATGTTCGTCCCCCAACCACAAGCGCGCTAAAAGCGACTGAACACAAACACAACTCACAAGTCGCTGCCTTATTGCCGTCTTTCCCTCATCCGGATGTACAACTCAAACAAAGGAGTGAGGGTGTCCAGGAAGATGGCAGACTCCTCAACGGTACACACACCATATCAGGACAAACCTCGAGCAACAATGTGTCTGGATCACACAGAACTTGGGGTACCCGACTGAAGAGGCATGCTAGTATAGGCGTCGGACCAGCAAACTCAGCAAACACACAAACCACGCTGGATACTTAACATATACACAAAACTTGTATTCATAAACCATAATAATTCACATTCTAACTTGCTTGTCATTGGTCATCACATGACCTCCATAGCAACCACATATCTCTACACATATAAACCACTAAACCTTAGTATAATAACATAATTAACATGTTGATCTTGATTAACATAATCACCATAACTAACATAACTCACTAACTAGGCATAAATCAAACCATTAACACAATATCATACTTTCACTACAAGGAAAGTCGTTTGTCCCTGGTAAGAAGAGGCGTCGGAGTACAAGTGAACGTGTTCCTGGGCATGCTTCGGAGATGATCACGCCAATCAGCCCACGTCTTGAGTTGTGGCACCCGGTTAGCCACGCGCCCTCCAAGCACACTAAGTTGTCCATATGTCGGAGTGGACTTTGGAGAAGATGCGAGACGAGCTAGTAACCTCATTGCTTACGTCAAACTTGAATTGCAGGTCAGTCCAACAAGTGAGTAAGAGCATAGAACCGTAAGGAGGCCTACCCAAGCTCGCTGCCGTAAGTCCGCTGTGAGGGAAGGCTAACCACCGGGGGTCCCAGTCTCTCGCCCTCCCATATGCCACATACCGCGCTCATTTGGTCCTCCTTGATCCAAAACATTGTCAATCGAGGGAAGAGGAGTGCACCCGCCACTCAGATGGCGAATCTTTCATTACCTTCTCCAGTCTTGCATCATCCTCCGACCTTGGTATCTCCCTCGTGGTCCAGGCTGCCAATTTTGCAAGTTTATACCTTCTTCAGCCCAGATGTCTTGGGCTGCCCTTGCATCCATAATGCTTTCAAGCACCGCTTTGCTTGTATAGCTCCTCGGCATGATCGCCATCTCATCTTCCTCGCCTTGTTTCATCCGCTTCAAGCCTAGCAAAATCTCAACCTCTTCCAATAGGATGGTGCCTCAAAAGTTTTGAAGAGGAAGGTATGGGTTTGAGGATGCCACAATTCTACAAGAGCCACTATAGCCGCCCAATCTAGATGGATTTCATGGTACCTTTGGCGTGGACAGCAAGATTGTTAATTCCCCACCTTTTGAGGATGGTAGTCATGTCTAGAGTAATGGTGGAGGTAAGTTTTTGGAGCCATGGAGACATATATAACGTCGGTTACCCGAAAAAGGTGGATAATCCTGTGAATATTGGCATGAATTTATAGGTCGCATATGGGTGGTATTGGCCATGAGGGAGGGGTGCATGGCATGGCATGGATGTTTGGATGGGTTGGACATGGAGTATGGTCTAGCATGGCATGGTGCATGACATGATTGTATGGGGAGTTGAGGAGGTCGGCCATGATATTGAAAGAAGAGAGAAAAGAAAAAAATAGAAGAGAGAATAAGAAGAGCACATCAGCACATCATGAACTCATCATGAACACACCATGAACATCATATTCAAGTCAAATTAATCAAATCCACTCACCAGTTTGGCTTGAATCAGCTTGCAAATGTGTCCCTTCACTTGGCTCAATCTTTGAAATCCTTCAACTCTTGGCTTTTGGATGGGGAGCATCGCCATGCTCCATTGCTTCAAAGCTTCAAACTCTCCTCTCCTTCTTCTCCTTGCTTCAATGGTGATTCTTGCACTTTGGGGAGGGTGAGAGCATGAAAAGAGTGGTTGAGAGGTGTTTTATAAACCTCTTGGTTCGCACAAGCTCGGAGGCAAGCACCAAAAGAGAGAAAAGATGCAAAACAGGCAAGAAAATGAAGTCTCGGATGGAAGGTTTAAATCGCGTCTGACGTAGCTGCCGCGATTCAAAACGCCATATCCGACTTCCATTGCGACAGGTAAAGTTAAATCGCAACCGACTAAGTCAACGTGATTCAGGTTAGTGAAAGGCGACCGAGATTCCTGCCCCGATTTTGGAAGCAACATTATTTCACATTTCGCTATATTATTTATTGCTTGTCAATGCTGATCAGTCATTGAGCACAGGTTATGGACACACTTCTCGCCATACAATTCAAGGTCATCTTCGGCGATCTCCAATCCGGTATTGTATAAATTGCATCTTACTATATGGTATACTTTACTAGAGCATATCAAGGACCTCGAGGCTATGATGAATCTGGAATTTGAGTTCCCCTCCTCCGCCAAAAATACTGATAATTCCAGAAGATTCTTACGACTTGAGGATAGGCCATTGCGTCGTAGAAGAACGACAGATTCCAATCGATATCTCAACTTCGCATCGTAGCAATATATCCTTGATTATTTTCTATTTATTTTATTTTAAACTTTTTCTTTAGCCCAGCATGCATTAGTCACTCCACTTCATTCCACTCAATTCATCCCATTCCATTGCCCTCATTAAGTGTCACTCTGCTCCATTTCCTTGCAAAGCAGACGTCAAGGCTAGACAGCTGTAGACACGCCATTTCGGAAACATATCGAGCAAATTTCATGTTATACCATGATGCTCAAAGTGACTCTCTTCAATAACCTCTTGAGTGATTTTCCTATTTTTCCAAATTTTTCTAGGATTTTTAGGGAATTTTCTAAGGAGTCTAAAGGGGTCTGTTGAGCTCAAGTGATTCGCGTCTGATATAGTGGATGCCTTTTTAGGATGCTGGATCCGCAGCGGGTAAAACCGACGCGCATCACACTTCCTTTTGGTGCTTACTCTGTTTGAAACACATCCACTATAGCCGCCGCAATTAAGAGTTTCCATTTTCGAATTATGGCAATTTCCAAAATCATTTTTGAAAGATTTTGTTGCTAATTAGAATTATGTTCGTATGAGCCGACGCATTTCAAACCTTCCTCTGAATAAAGATTGATTGCCATCAGAGAACGATTCTGTTTAAATACGCGGCTTATGTAGTCGCGAATTACTGTTCCATTTTTAATATTTGGAAAGAATCGTTTCAAAGCGGAAGTGTTTTAAACGCGGCGGGTAATGCCGACGTGATTCTTAATAAGGCTATAATCGATGTTTGGAAGGGCTTAATCGTAGCAAGTGAATCTTGGAAATCGCTGCAGCTTAGTTGGACGTGGTTCTATGAGATAGGCGTCCACTGTACCCGACGTAATTTAAGGATTTTTCCCCTATAAATAGACCCTCGAGGCCATTGTTTTGAGCATCACCCACGCACTATGGCAAAGCCCTACCAAATTGAAAACTCAACTCCGAACCAAGGGGAGCCTTCACCTCAAGCCTCTCAAACACCCATCTCTTGGAGTTCGGAGTCGTCTTCCTTACGCACATTGGAGGAGCTTCTTCCTCTTCATCCACTCATCCATTGCGGCAGCGGGCTCACATCGCCACTCTTTCTTCTCCCTTCATTTTATTTTATTTTATTTTTACTTATTGCATGCATCACATCCACACACACAGACAACACATCATTTTCTCCTTTCCCACACTTTTAGGGTTTAACACTACCCCACGAGGTGTGTTAATGCCCATACTTTCTCTTTTCCATTCATTTCAGTTGAGTTTTGTACTGCACTTCCAAGTCTAATCATTTCATTCACTTGTTTTCTTGTCTTTTCTTTTTTGCAAGGTAACCAATCGGAGCTAAATCTTCTTCGTCGGCCGGCTGGTGGAAGAAGTAGAAGAGAACCCGCAATCACAAGACCTGTGATCTTTGGGTGAAGCTAAGTACTTCACGTGTCTTCCTCTTCGCCCGTCTCCTTCGACACCTACGTGTGTCTGGCGATCACACTCTTTTCTTATGCACACACGCACGCCTTTTTCCCCTTTCTTTCACACCCCTTCACGCATATTTCTTTTCTCATTAAAAATCCTCTCTTTTTTAATCATTCTCTCTGTGGGAGTGTTTTGGAAAAAAACATGTCTACACTTATAAGACTACAATTTAGAATTGGCACTCTGAGGAGCTCAAAGACTCATGTTGTCGTCAATAGTAAAATGTCATTTCTGTCTCAGAAAATCGTCATTTTTGTCACGCTCCGCCAATTTAACAGCGGAATAAATCGGGGAGACGTGAGCAACATGTATGGTAACGTCAATTGCGCGTACGATCTCAAATATCAGAGCAACTAATGAACAATAATTACAATAAACTCTTTATTATTGATAAATCACCTACACTATTACAACCACTAATTCTGAGCCAATACATAGGGCTCAAAGACATCATTACATTGGAAAAGATAACTTAAGCAAATATCTAACTAAACTCTATGATACTAGGATCAATCCATCGCAATGACTCCAGGTCGCTCATCACTCCAGTCCACCCCGTTGGTGTATGTAAGGTCATTATCCGGCTTACCTGAAAACACATAGAACGATAGCGCAGGGTGAGCGATAACGCTCAGTAGGACTTAATATCTCATGTAAACAAGCAAGCTTTTAAGTGGTTAATGTATTATAAAGTAGGATAACTAGAGAGAATGACGAGTACAGTCAAGAGAGTAATGTCACATGATAACGAGAAACAATAGCACATTGCACGAGAGCATAGCACAACAAATATGATAACGGATTGGCCATATAACGAAATAGCGTGTAACGATTGGTCGATCATTTTATCAACCGAGAGAGTATAGCACAGTAATTGATTGATTGTCATAGATTAATTTTGATGGTTTTAAATGGCGCTGGGTGCATGCCGTACATACCCTGATCATGTTACCCCGCGAGGAAATGGCACTCTTCGGGTGCTCTCCCCAGGACTATATCGGGCCCTATTGCACTGGTATTGGTTATGTTTGTTATCTTAGACAATCAATTAAATGGCAAATAGAGTACCGAAGAGATGAGAGTAATAGATGAATAGAGAGAGTGTAGAGAGAATGTGAACAGATGAGAGTATAGAGACAGTAGATGAGATAGGGACATATTCATAAAAACAACGATAAATGACGATAAAGACAGTTGCACAGCACCAGGTCGTGTGCCGGCAGTCCGGTAGAAGTCACAACCGCCCACTAGCAATGCCATGACATAGACCAGAGGTCCGGTGTGATCCCAAGGTAAGAAAGAAACACACTAAGACCATTGGATCATGCTGATCCCTAAGGGTGTATAGGGTTTTAAGGGTACAACCAGCTTGTCGACAATGGACGTGCACCAAAGCCAAAGAGACTTATGGAGGCCTTGACAAGGAATCCCTGATCCGGTCAGGAGTGTCCCGACGGAGAGGTGGTCCAAGTCAAGAAAAGTGTGTAACGAATCAAGTCCGTCTTGCCTCGAGTGCTCGAAGGCAGAGGGACACGATAACGGTGTACAAATTATGAGAGTAAAATGAAGACAAGTGTCATTTAAAATAATAGGGAATTTAAGTGAATTAATTATACTTAATTAGATAGATTATTGAGTAATTTAATAAGGTCTCGTGGCAAACATTAATGTTTAGTGTGTGCAAATGTTAAGAAATCATGAGAGCATGAAAGATTGTGCACATGACTTTAATTAATTAAATTTATGTAATTATTACAAAATATTATGTTCAGATCAATACTATGCATAACGGTGTTTAATTAAGTTTAAACAAGGGTCAAATGGTGTAATTAGTAGGGGTATAAGAGCAAATTTAGGTTCTGGACGCATTATTAAATCGTGACGGGTACCCCCGTCGCGTTTCAGAACGCGACCCAGTGGCCGGTCGCGATAGCTGAAATGGGCCGGGCGGGTGTGAACCGATGGGAATCGCAACGGGTCGGACCGTCGCATTTAAGACGCAACGGTCCTCCTTGTCGCGACCCCTTCTGAGATCACGACGGGTCGGGCCGTCAGGATTTCAGAAGGCTGCCCGAGCCGAGAAAGGGGAATTTAGCCCTTTTTGGGTTGGGTTCCTTCCTTTTATGCATGCTATAGGTATCTTCAAAAATCCGTATAAAATCACAGGAATATTCAAAAATCATGAGATCACTTTTAAACGAAACTAGACATGAAGTAGTATCTACAGGCACTATTAATTAGAAATTAGACAAGTCTTGAGTATGCTTTAATTAGATTACTTTTCGGTGACCTAAACATACACAGTCATGGAAAACAAATTAATTAGCAACGGATACATGATGAAAATTGGGGGAAATAGGGGCGTTAGAAGCCTAACAACTTGTAGTATTTATGAGAATATTCGCATGGCATGTGATCAAGTATATACATGTATTGAAAGCAAACTTGTAGGTTCGGGTACATGATGATGAGAGAGATTTGAGCATTTAGTTCTCTCTCATGGAGGAACGAAAAATGAAGAAATCATGGGACTTTCAAAGATAGATGTATGGGATACCTATGGCCGAAGTTATGTGATTTGTGCTTGAGATATTTCCTACCTCTTTGCGCTATAAAGATCCTAGGGTTTGGGGTGACGAATTTTCCAAGTCCTCCTTGCTCCAAGCCTCCTTCTTCCCAGCTCTACTCGTCCTCAGCCTCCTCCTTCGTTCTCCAAAGCTCCAGCAACGAAATGGGGCTTGATAGACATGAATTAGAGGTCTATTAGCTTGTTTAAGAGTCCAACCTTTCTCCAACTCTTCCTTCTTCTCTTAATTACGAATTTCCATGTATATCTTCCTATTTTCTAGCATTTATCCACCTAATAGGATAAGGAGAGGTCTAATTCCAAGGGTAATGGGTTAGGATGGAATGAGGACTTCCTTTTAGGATAATATGGGATAATTTAATACTCATCTTAACCCTTTTTAATTAATTAACTCCAAAATTAAGCAAAAAGATCTCCCATCCAAATTGGGCTCTTCACATTTGGGCCTATCAATCCATGCTTGGACCACTTATACAACCCGTTCTTAAATTGGCTTAATGGATTTTGATTAATTCTATTTATTCACCCTTTATTCTAATTTAAATCTATTCATCATATTTATTCAATTGATTTTTATTTTAATTTAATTTAATATTATTTATCCCAATATTTCTAACCTTTATCCATCCTTTGGGCTCTTGCTTTTAGCCCAATAACTTATGTATGGCTTAATTGTACAACCCATATACTTAATTTACTTAATGGGTTTTAATTATCCTTTTATTAAGAAATATATTCATGGGCCAAAATTGTGTATTGGTCCAATTATCATAATGGGATATCAACCCATATTGTTTAAAGTCTACTCACATATATTTTTTTTAATTTTTAATCCACTTTGGCTCATATAATAATCGGTTTTCTCACTTATTCCTTAATTACGATAATAAGTCGCATAAATTCTTAAACTTGGTCCAAATGATTTCTCTATACCAAAATTTCTTGATGGGTCATTAGAGAATATTATTTAAAGTATATCTACTATTTTTACAAAATTTTATATTGGTTTTACGCATGCAATAATGATGCGTACCTTTTAACTAGTTTGATTTATTAATTGATAAAATTTCGATTTATCTATATTTTCGAATTAATGAATTTTTCGAGGTACTATAATTTTTCTCTCTAAAATTATAATTTTTCCGGACGTTGTTTATGTTTAGAATGTTTTGTAGAAGAAAAACATATGTAACATTTTGCTCGATTATACGAATCACTTGCGAAGTCATAATTCAAACCTAGCCTATCACGACAATTAAAAAATTGTGATCATCTCGGCATGAGAATTTCTCTCGAGGTCATAAATATAAGTACATAAACATTAGCAATATATTATCCCCTTTTGGCTTATTCTCACTCCTTCAATAAAAATGACCATAATTTTTTTCTCAGTTATCGGAATAATTTATAAAAGCACAATTCGAAATTGACAATTTGAGACGACGTGAGGTTTATTTTATACAATTTCATTCGAGGCCAAACTTATTATCCGGAGCGTGAATATAAGTACATGATTCAAATAATTAGCACATCCTTCAGTGAAATGCAAATTTTTCTTCACCCTATGATCGAAATCGCTTACGAGACTTTGATTCGGAATCGACACTCGGAGACAGTCATCACAAGGTTAGACTCGAATATTTCTACTCGGATGTCCAAATTTTTCTTTGGAAGTGTGATTGTAGGTACACGATCTAATTCAGTATGATACCCCTTCAGTTAAACAAGTATAACATTACCCTCGGTTATCGAAATTACATATATGCTCATAATTTAGAATCAGCACTCTGAGACGCTCGAAGTCTCTTACTATCTCCAACAATAAGATGCCAAATTTTTACTAAAAGATCCTTCATTTCTCTATCTAAACTTACAATTCTTGTAGATGATCTCCATGTTTAGAAACTTTTTTAGTAGAAAAACATATGTAGCATTTTTTTTTATATGAATCACTTGCAAAGTCATTATTCATGTTGTCATATCATAATGGTCGAATATTGTGATCATCTCGACACGAAATTTTCTCCTGAAGTCATAAATATAAATATAAGATGATCGGTGATATATTCTGCCCTTCTATTTTATTATCATTGGATCAGTAAAAATGGCCAAAAATTTTTGGTCAAAATTTAAAATTATTTATAAAAACACAATTTAAAATCGACATTACAAGACGTCCGATTTGACGATAGTTTGATGAAATTTTATTTTAAGATCTAAATTTCTCACCGAAAGGTGAATAATATAAGTATGTCGACGCTTAAAAAAAATATTCAATCAAATCACATCGAACCGTAGCAGACGGGCACCATCGAGTGCAGCAGAGATAGGGGCGTTCACTATTCGGTTCAAACCGAAAAAACCAAACCGAACCGAGTGATTCGGTTTGGTTTGGTTCGGTTTGAACATGAAAAAAATTTGGTTTGGTTTCAAACCAAACCGAATTAGAAAATTCGGTTTGGTTGGTTCTAACCTCTAAAAACCAAACCAAACCGATTAAACCGAATTACAATAATAAATTTTAATTTGTATATATCTATCAAAATTTTTCAATATATTTACGTAAAAATATATATTATTGAAGTTAATATGGTCATCAATATTTAATACTTCATTTCAAATTTTATTTGATAGTGATTTATTAGAGAAACAAGTGATTAAAATCTTATTTAAGATTAAGAGAATCTAAAGGCCCATTTATTTTCAAGTTAAACCAAACCAAACCGAATTTAATTCGGTTTGGTTCGGTTTGGTTTCATAGGACTTCGGTTTGGTTTGGTTTGGTTTGAGTCCAAATTGGTTTGGTTTGGTTTCCTAAAAATCTCCTATAACCAAACCAAACCAAACCATGAACACCCCTAAGCAGAGACATAGCCGACCGACACCCGTTTGAAGCAGATGTCATGCCGCAATCACCTGATCTGGCATCTTTTTTGACAGTAGAAACAAGATATTATATTAAACATAAGGAGCAGTACAGAGTACAACGGAGAACATGGCTGACCATAACCTGCTGACACAGGTAAGGTAGCAGCCCACTAACATCAAACGTACAGAAATTTCTAGATAACATTGCTTAGATGAGAAAGAAAAGAACACTTCAGCACTGTCACGGTTACTCCAGGTCAAAGGAAATAGCAGACAATGGACATTACTGGATTTAGCTTGAAGGGAGAAGACTTCAAACAAGCGACGATGATCTCTCAAATAGGGTTGCTGCAACTCAGATGTGCAGCTAAATAGAAGCTCGGAAGACGTACACAAACAAGTTGTGCACGGATGGACCCCAAACGCGAGCATAGCTAAACCCCAAAGTCCCAACTCAAGGGAACAAGAGAGGGTAACCACCACTGGCTGGAGCTTCAAACCTTCAAGATACACTGCTCAAAACAGACCTGAGAACGGAACCTCCAACGAAGGGGAAGCCCTAAAATTGTCGGAGCCAAACTCTTGAACTGTCAACGGTGCCGGAGAAGATCTCCACGGATACGGTTCCGCAGCGAAGGCGACGAGGCGGGGGAGAAACTCCACCCGAGCAAAAGTCAGCGGAAGCGCTGGAATCAGCCGCAGCCGAGGCTTCGAGCAAATCCCCCACGCCGGCGAAGACACCGGAGATCAGGGGGAAGAACAAAAAATGGGGGAACCCAGAACAGAACGGATCAGCCCCGACACCGGATCACACATGCACGAGATCAGTCGTGGTCGCACACATGCACCGGACCAGCCCCAGCTCCAGAACAGCTCCAGCGTCGGATCACACGTGCATGCAATATTGGATCAGCTCGGCACTGAGTCACTTCTTAAGGCAGCACACCCCCATTGCGAATTGCAATAAAAAAAAGAGCAAGGCAAAAGAAGAAGAGACGTGGGCATAATCTGAAACAAGAAAAGCAAAAAATAAATATAATAAAAGAAAGAAATGGCCTCATAGTGTGACTACCATGCATGTGGCATGCAAAAGAACAAAAGACATATTTTATGGCTACCATATATCTTGCATGAGGTATGCACAAGAAGGAAAAAAATGATGACGATCGATGAACACAAAATCTTGGCGCTGGACCGAGAAAGTCAAAGGCTACCTAGGCCGTTAACGTTTGAGCCTCTCTCTTGTTCATAATCCACAGTATATGAGAAGATCGGATTTCATAAATATTAGTGACAAAAAAAATCTAAAATTTTATCACGTTTTGTTTTAGATATTTTCACAAAATAATACAGGCGACCTTATCCAAACCCCCTGATCACTTTATTAGTGATTTATGAAATTCTGTCATCTTATGTGCCGAAAAGATCCGAACTCTTCTACGTACCCAGTGTTATTTTGGGGCCTCTCCAGTATTAGCGCTGTTTGAAAACGAATTGTGGGTTCCATTCGAAAGGCAAACACCCCTGTGCCATTTAGGGCCTCGGATCACCAGCGTCGTTTGAGAAAGCCCACTGGTGCCGTTTGGATCTCCATCACGGCCGGCCGGCGTCGTTCGAAAGCTAAGTCATTGGCGCCATTTGGAGGTTGTAACCCCGGCCGGCGCCATTTCAGGCAACTTCCACCGCCGTTGGAGTCCTACCAGTGCGCCGCCGTTTGGAGTTGTTCAATGCCCAGCACCATTTGGAGCAAGCTCGGCGCCGTTTTAAGACCTCCGGGCCGGGGGCTCTATAAATTATTAAATTAATAGAGCCCGAATATTGGAACCTTAATTTCGTGGGTACTTTTCTTAATTTACGAAGAGGAGGCCATGCACAAGAGATGGGGAAGGTTGCCATGTGTGAAGGATAGGCGGCCAGGTGACGAGGGTGTCCTGCTGCCACGCTGCTATGTATCCCAGAGCCAGAAAGAGGTCCAACCCGGCCATCTTCTCCACCTCCTCCTACCGCACTAGTTGCCCTTTGAGTACCTTGCTGCCTGCTGCAGCGTAGAAAGGGAGAGAAGACGGAAAATAGTTTGTTGACATTATTATATAACACATGCATTTGATATTATTTATATGACACTTTAAAATTTGTGTTATGTGAGTAATGTCAAATGTAAGTGTCATCAAATTATTTTTCGGAAAAGATGAGGTGAGGGGGCAGCCTGCCATCTCATGTTATTTTGTTGCTGCATGATCTCCTTCAGGAAAAAATGATGATGGGTGCCTCTAGCTCTTTTGTTGCTGCTTGCTAGCTGAGTAGGGAGCAAGAGAGAATGCCAAGCCATTCCCTCCTCTTTCTATATTTTCATGTGCATACACTTTTTATGTGCAAACAATTTATTTGCATGAACTAAATACAGATAATTGGTTTTCAAGGAACAGGGTCGAGATTGTTTAAATTGTTCTCTCCAAATCCAGTTATCCCTTGGTTCTCCAAATCCTTAACCTAATATTAAACTGAATGGTGGCACTGCATATATCTCCAAGAAATATTTGAACAAAAGCTCTATCTTGCATGATTGTTCTAAATCAAATTTTAAACGTGAAGTGTTTTTCTGAAGTGTTCCTGATGATTTGAGACTCCCAAGTAGGCAGGGCAATAATACTATATCCTGTTGAGTCTTTGCAATAGGAAACTCTTGCATGCATTGTATGTATAACTGAATTAAATGTTGAAAGTGAATATGCTTTCTTCTATTCAAATCAACTCTTTATTTATTCTAAGTTGCCTTGCATTGTTTTGCGGTTGCTTTCTATGTTGCACATGCAAAAATGTATTGGTTGTCATCTTTCTCTAATTAGCTTATTAGATTATTATTTATCTACTAAAAGTCTCCAATCGTGTTTTCTTTTAATCTATTCTGTATGGAAAATTGACTGTTGTTGAATGCTTAAGTTAATGAGAAAAATGATATGAACCATCATTTAGTCTTTCTACATGTCCTTGCTGATTCTGTCCGAAGGTATTGAATGTTGACATCTCTTCTATTTGATGTCATGATAGAAGAGATGTCATGTTTTTGCTACATATCCTTGTTGATCTTCTTGGAGTAGTGACTAAAGATATTTTAAAACTTGCATATCAATGCAGGTTTGATCCTAGCATTCTGGTTCTGACCTTGGGGTACTTTATTAGTAGGGAAATGCTTAAAACCCGTTTGCCCGGGCAAACGGGCGCCCAGCATCACTCTTATTAGTAGCTAGAGTTCATGTGTTTCTCTTACTTCCAAGTTGAGAATGCAGAGGTGCTGTGTCTGGGATTGGTGACAATTGCTATTTTCACAGTTGTCATGCCACTTCTCAAGGCATCTAGGAGCATCATACTCCAAATGGCACTGTCAAGCACATACCACCATCAGCATTGAATAAATGCTGGAGACAAGTAAGCTCTTATTGATTTTTTTCTTTTATTAAACATTTTATGTTTTGATATTATGACTTATATGGAACTAAACTACCATATTACTGCTCCAGAAAATGTCTCTGAAGTATCTCAAGCTCGAATTTGGGAATTGGTACTTGTCATGCTCTTGCATCACTCTTTATACAGGTGTCTTACCCATACAACAGTTCAGGCTTCTGAACTCCACAATTCTGTAGATTTTTTTATCATGAGTATTTCAAAATGCATGAACAAAACAAAATTGGGGTAGCAGTTGTGTTTATCCTTGTGAACATATGAGATATTATTATGTAGGATGGTATTTGTAAGCATTTCTATGACCAACTTGCAGAGGTTATAAATAACACGGCACCCATGAGTTTAAGGAGCTATCTATAGCCTGGCATTTTTGGTTTAAGATTGTTAGGAAAGAATAATTTTTTATTATACCTCATAAAATTATTACATTCAAGACTAAAAGGTACTCAAATGTTTTTAGATAAGATGCTTCAATATTTTTTAGAAGATAGCAGACATGATTTAATACAATGAAGGGCAATGGTAACACAGAATGGAAATAAAGAAAAAAAAGACCACTTGGCTAGAACTAGAATCTCATAAGTTGCAAGAGAAAGTGTGGATTCTTGTTAAGAGCAAGGTCGCAATACTGTTGATCCAGTTTCTTTTGTCCCTTTAGCTAATACTTTTGATAGGCTTATGGACGATCTTCAGCAACAATGTCTATCCAAAATGTGCAATCAAAAGAAGGGGGTTATCATGAGGAGTATGATACTTGTGGCACATCGGTAAATTCCTCCCCTACTTGTTCTCAATGAAAAGTTTGATATGGAATATTAGGGGGATTGGGAATGATCGATTAATTAGTAGGTTGAAGTTCCTCACTAAAAAAAATATTAGATGGCTTTTTTCGGCAATTATTGAACCTATATATGATTGGTGTTCATGTGAATCTTAAAATTAAATACATCATTGATCTTCCGTTGATCCCTCGTGTCTCTCTGAAAAGATGGTAACATATTGGTTTTTAGTTTATTAACAACATCATCATTACCTTTGCGTGATTTGTTATCATTGTTTTGTTATTTCATTTCAGGGTTTTTTTGTGGAGGAAGAAGTAATAGGACCCCAACAAGTATAGTAGGTTGGGGATAATGTTCTTTTGGTACTTCCGTGTATTTCAGACAAGATTTTGGTTGGTCAGTGTGTCATTTGACATTGTAGTGAATTGTTTATTAAAATTTCTTAGGCCTTTATGAAACTTTTCTATGTGCAAACAATATGGATCAGACATTGTAGTGAAGTTTATAAATGTTTTATTTGGTGTATGATGCTATTGTGGTGAAGTATATTGGTGTTCTATATAATGTTTACAGCAAAAATAAATGTATACGATGTAACTATAAGCAACATGTATTACTTATGGTAGGTAACAGGTATAGTTACGGTTAATCTGTAAAAGGCAACAGGTATATTACTTACACTAGGCAGTAGGTATAAATACGGTTAGTCTGTAACATAGAAGACAATATGTATATTACTTACACTAGACAATATTATGATTATGATTAATGTGTGACAGTTTCTACATTGTTACAGTCTTTCTAAATTATATTTACTATTTTTTGTAAGGGAAAATCGTGAAAATGGAATGATATATAAAGGAAAAAAATAATATATTGTTACGGACAAGGTATATTACTGACGTCATCAATGTGTAGATGTGAATAGTGACAGTCGGTGATTATTTTATTATGACTATTTAATCGACATTATATCAAATACTTTTTTACATGTCCTACGATCTTTTTAATGAATACTAATGGTTTTAAGCATAGGTGCACCCAGTGGCGGAGCCAGAAATATTTAAAAGAGGGGGCAATTTAGAAGGAGGGTAATTAATAAGATAATTGTTCATAGGTACTCAACACAAGAGGGGGCAATAAATAAAGTTTTAAAAATCTTCACATGTCCATCTTCATATGCCATCATAAGGAGAAATTTTATGCAAAAAAATTAAGAAGGAAAAAATTATACAAAAAATAGGGGGGGGGGGGGGGGGGGGGGGGGGAAGTGCCCCCCCTTGACCCCCTGGCTCCGCCACTGGGTGAACCACATGTGTACTTACGGCAAGAATGCATAGGCACATCGTAGGTATAAACTATAACATCCCGGTTTTCCTTAGCAACAAGATTGTTTTGAGGAACGTGATGTATCGGCCTATCGCCTTCTAAAAGAGATGAGAAGATCACGTTCACTTTGCGAATGCGGCTCCTTGGTCATCGCATTCTGATTTTGAACGTTGGGCAATGTTTTGTCATCTTACTGTTAGTTCCGCTACGCGTCGGGATGTATACAATGTGAAGGTGACATGCCAGCTGTTGCATTCAGAGTAACATGCATGTAGGGTGACACGTGTTGGGCTCAACTGTGACCAACTCTTTAGGAACGTGACGAAATGGCCATCACATTCAGGTGGGGTCGCGACAGCTTGACTTTGTTTCATGTTCGTTGGTTCATGCTTGTGGGTGGGGTTTGTGTGATCATGTAATGCATGTGAGCTTGGCATGAGTGTATTATCCTCCCTTATCATGCATGTGTGAGTGATTGAGGGAGTTGAGATCCTTACATGGATTTACTGTCTCCATGCTCCCTTCCTCGATTGGCTTGTTGTGTGATTTTTGGGAGGTCTTGAGGACTTGGCTGTGTAGCCAGTCCTTAGATTGAGAATGCGACAAGTTCCTCATTGCGTTCTTGGTCGTGACACCTTCCCCTTCGCCTTTCGCTTACTCTAGTTGTGTCATCCACACTGTCGCTTTATGGTCACGACATTGTGGATGTCACCTTCTACTCTTGAACACGTTAGGCTGTGTGTCACCTTATGGGTTGCGATAGTCTGTGTGTCGCCTTGTCTGTGGTTGCAATAGGTTTTATGTCACCTTCTCAAAGAGAGAGTCGATTGCTTTTGTTGGGAGCTATGCTTCCACCGAGTTTGTGTTTCTCCATCCTTGTGGCACCTGTGCTATTCCTAGCATGGTACTGCACTAGTCGGTTCGTATAGTGCTCAGTACTTGAGGGCCTGCCCGATTGAGAGATTAATGTTACTATTTCTTGGGACCCTGTCCTCGTTAGCTGTTGAGGGTGTTCTCCAGCCTACGAGTGTGCTTGAGTTAGTGACTCTAGAGCAGAGGGGAAAACGGTGGGTGGACATCGATGTCAAGTCTTTTGTAGAACTCTCGTGATTGGTCTGGGACGTTGAGGTGGCTTGAGTTGTTCTTTCGGCACAGGCTATAAGTGATATCAAAGGCTTACTGTAAGTGATATGAAGACTACTATAAGTGATATCAAAGACTTAAAGTGGTATCAAAGGCTTCCTATAAATGATATGAAGATTTACTGTAAGTATATCAAAGCTTACTGTAAGTGATATATACACTTACTGTAATGAATGTAAGTCTATGTAACGGACCCGACGCCCGGACCCTCGGCTCCCATCAAGAACCCGACCATCGGCACCGCCGCCCAAGGGCCCGAAGACCCGAAAGAGCTAACGGTCCAGTCTAACAAGATATGTAATGGGAGTAAGTAACAACAACAAGTGCTAAAATGTACCAACAAGTGAAGGAAAAGCGTCCAACACAAGTACAAGTCTAGTACAGTCCCAAAATAACAAAGTACAAGCGCAGAAATAAAAGGTGATAACAAATCTCTTAAGGGCATACCCAGAGGGTGACGAAAACCAGTAAGAGGGAACATTGCTCACGGAAGACGCCGTTTACTATGGCACCGTCTCCTCGGCCCGCCGCGGAGGGTACTGCTGTGAAGTCTCACCTGTAAAGGAGGGAATGAGCTTCACGAAGAAGCCCAATAGGGACTACCAATCTCCCACTGGTTCTAACAAGTCGAATAGATATAGATGTATAACTGAATTTAAGCAAATTAATCTATTCTAATAACAGAGTAAGTGCGGAAGCGTAAAGTAACCACACTCCATCTGTCTAAAACATTGTCAGAATCAGAAACACATGTACACTATGGCACTGGGACGAATCCCAATGCTGCAAACACAGACAGTGAACAACTGCCTGGACAGAGACACTAGCCACAGAACAACTACCACTAGTCAACTGGTCAGGTGCGCCACGTGCCTTACCCTCGACCACTAGTCCATGTCTAACACCTCCCATCGGAGTGAGATGCGGAACTAAAGTAACACACAACTGCAGTAATCTAGCCAGACTACGGTCCCACTCCTGGCCCCTGTATATGGTACCAGAACCAAGTAGAGTGAGGTAGTGAGAAGGACTAGCTGATATGCACCGAAAGAGCACCAAACCATCTCTGCGTCCCAGACTCAGCTAAGAGAGCTCTACAAATGATAGCTCTACACTATTGTGCCCACCGTCCCCTCTGCTACCAGAGTTTGTAATCTCGAGCTTGCCCGCTGTCTGGAGAACTCCCTCAATAGACGCGCGGGGACCAGAGGTCCAGGTAACGGTAACAACCTCTCACGAAACAAGCCACAAGTGCCTAGCACCGGACGAAAGACTAGAGCAGGATCGTGCTAGGAGACAACACAAGTGCTAAGAAACAGAGTCGCAGTAGAAGGAAAACTTCGAACAGGTCGCCAAGCCATTCTCTGTCTGGGAAGGCGACGCAAGGACTGTCGCCACCTTGCCTGTCGCGACTTGGGTCTGAAGGCAACAGGGAACCTGTCGCGAACTAGGTAGCGACAAGAGTATTGTTGCAACCACAGACAGAGGTCCGGGTGACCACCCGAGACTTCCCACAACCCACGGGAAAACATACTTGAAGGCGACGACCACTCTGTCGCGACCAGAACACAACAGGGTAGGCGTCTCCTTCCCTACCAGAAAGCGACGGGTCGACACCTCGCGATCTGGATCGTGATAGGAAACGTGTTGCGACCACAGACAGAGACACCCGAGACCTCCTACAACATGCCATAAACCACAAATTTGGAAAGTGCAGGGGGAGGGGAGCATGTAGGATGATGGAAACATGTGAAATAGGCTCAAACTACCCTCATACACACCCATGCATGTCAGGGATATGCATCTACACTCCGAAACCTCACATGCAAGCATAATGGAGCACTCAATCCCAACCCCCAAATCAAACGCCATTAAGCCAAACAAGCAAACCACATGCCTATCATGCTTCTAATGGCTTGGAGAAGGGGTTTGGAAGCCCTACCATGGTAGAACTAGGGGAAAGGCAAGGGTCCCTACCTCAAAATGAAGAGCAACCCTTTGGAGTCTTCTCGTGTGCATGGCCACCTCCTCCTTGCTCCAAGCTCCATGGAGACACCGTCCACAAGCCACAAACGTCCTCCTACACGTTGGAGAAGAGGATCACCACCACGAGAAGAAAGCCATGCCGAGGAAGAACGCCGAGCCGAGGAGAAGAACCACCAACCACACCAGCACACCTCACAAGCTTCCCCATGGAGGAAAACACACAGAGGGGTCGGAGGAGGAGAAGAATCGCCAGAAGAGAGGGAGAAGCCGACTGTTGTGAGGCCTATGCACTTATATGCCTCGAAGTTGATAATGTGACAACTTACCTGATGATCAATTCATCCCCATATAATTTCATGAATTATATATCTATTTTGGTGATTAACAAAACTTCAATAAAGTGTCATCTAACAAGTTTTCATGAAGCTTAGGCACAGGAGGTAAATTAGGCGAAATCAAGAAAATATGTAAGTATTTCTTACACTGTAGCATTTAAAGTACAGAGCAGGAAATTTCTCTAAGTACACATCTACTTCCTATGCGTCATAACGATTTCCACTTCTATCGATTTCATTTTCACAAGGATTTAATAAAGTTGCATAACAATTTCGATCTAACAACGATTTGATAAGTGAGAACAACGATTTGCTCTCACAACGATTTGATAAGTGAGAACAACGATTTGCTCTCACAACGATTTGTAAAGTGAGAACAAAGATTTGCTTTCACAACGATTTGCTAAGTGAGAACAACGATTTGCTCTCACAACGATTTGTACTCACAACGATTTGCTTTCACATCGATTCGATAAGTTACATAACGACTTGGTCACCGTAACGATTCGATAAGTTACACAACGACTTGGTCGCCATAACGATTCGATAAGTTACACAACGATTTGGTCGCTGTAACGATTCAATACAGCAAGCAACGATTTGATCACTACATCGACTTGATAAGTGAAACAGCGATTTGCTCGCAACGATTTGGTTATAACGATTTGTTCACAACGACTTGCTTATAACGACTTGCTTATACTCTCAGAACGATTTATCTCTACAATGATTTGATTATGATTATATAACGACTTGTGTTCACATTGATTTGTTTATAGATGAATAACGATTTACATGAACAACGACTGATTCACTCAACAATTTCATAAGTCGTACTCATAACGATTTCATGGACTACAACGACTTGACATTCAAACATGTCTCAAATATTTTTGAAAGTCAAAGTCCTCCCGCGTGTTTCTCTAATATCCATGCATTTAATGCGACTGTACATTTTACTGCAATGCATATCTGAATATCTTCTACTCTCATGCATATATAAGAAACACCTTTAGAGAAAACAGAATGATGTTTCTATTTTAGTGAAAAATCTGACTACATGAATTCAAACGTTGACTGACAACACGAGATAGCGTAGCTATCTATGATTTAGCATTTATTGTGTGCAGGTCACTAACAGCACAACCCCATACAACGTTGGACAAAGTGGAAGCTGAAGGATATCAAGAAGGATCTTCTCCTTGCGTGCATGGAACGTAAAGGACTGTTGACTGCAACATACCTGTTGAAGAATAAGGAGAACTATGCAGCCTAACGTTCACTAAAGCCTAGAGACAACGGTCATCTAAACGGCTAATTCAGCAAGAGAAGATATATATACAAGACTGAAGACTCCTGGAAATATAACTTTTGAAGTGTTCTAAATCTCAAAGAAAAATTTGGAAATGATAGAGTCTTAGCAAAAAGAGCTTCTTGCCTTTCACTCCAACCATATAGCTCTTGCTCTCCAGTGCCTCATTGTTGTTAGTTTCAGAGAGCCCTTGTGATCTGAGAGATTTCATTATTGTAGATCTTTCTCTCTCAGTCACTGCCTCAGATCAAGCGTTTACTATAAGCTTGGTCTAGGGGCATTTTGCATGTTTTCTCACTTTTCTGAGAAATTCCTCTTCTTGTGTGAAGAGAAGACATGTTGGAAACATGTGGAGAGTGTTCCCTTCGTGTTGAAAGAAGACCTGTGAATCAGGGTGTTGTTTTCCTCTTCGGGTTGTGAAGAGAAGGCCAGCTGCGGCTGGATGTGTAAGTGTCCTTGAGGGGGACTATACCCTTAGGTAGTGAATTCCTGAGTTGTTGCTCAGGGACTGGATGTAGGACTCCTTTGGAGAGGAGGTCCGAACCAGGATAAAATCCTTGTGTTGTGTAATTGCTTGTTTGCGTCCATTATCTTCTTTATCTCTAACACTAACAGTTGAACGTAGTGTTTTGTGTTGAACGTTTTTGTTAATAGGTGTAGATAATCGAATTTTAAGAATCCCATTCACCTCCCCTCTGGGCTTGCTAGCTAGGCACATTACCTGTCGGGTTCACTTACTGAACGCGACAGCTAACTTGTCGCGATCCTAAAGCCATAGTCAGACCTGACTAATGGAAACGCCACATGTCATCATAACAGACTTGACACCATGAACGCGACACCTGACATGTCGCCTTCATCTTGTCAGTGGTTGACATTTGTCCCAACTGTCCCGACAGCAAAATGACAAAACTGCATGCTGCGGTAAGAGGGCTGAATGCAACAACATGCTTATCTCGTTCCCAACCAGAACGTGACAGTCATCTCGTCGCCTTCAGAAGGTGACGACCTGATACGTCGCTACCTTCATCAAAAGGTAGCTAACTAAAGAGAAGGAGGATGTTACATTCTACATAGGGAAAGACTAGAAGAAAGAATGGTAAAATAGGAAAAAATTAATTCTAAAAAGATGACTCATCTCCTAAGACTCATAAATACTGAAAATTTAAAAATAGGGACTAGAAATTAAATAACACAAAAGAGAAATAACTATATGACTTTTGATCATCTGACAAGAACTATAAATTAAGACAAACCGGACCTCTAATTAATTTTCCTAATTTTATTTGTGATTAAAAATCAACATCGAGTCATTTGACATTGGTAAGGACATAGAATGCCCCGCGTTTCCCAGTGCCGGTCGTAGCGTTAATGGGATGCGATAGAGTGAGTGGTAGGTTGGTATTATCTTGTGACGCTACTGCCCCACCCTCTATTTTTCTTGGTTATATATATAGGAGCATGAACATCTCTGTTTTAAATTTATCTTTTCATCAAGAACATTCGAAATCATTTTTAGTCACCACACGATTGCAAGTAAAATGAGCAGCATTAACTTTTACTCATATTCATATGAGAGACCAATAATAATTTTATTAGTCGACAAGTATGAAAAGTAAAGAATCTCGATCAACTAATAAATTAAGTTACTTTCTTAACATTCAGCTCAATTTTATTAGAACTTTCATAGAAAAGAACTGCTTATTAGGATGGGTTCCAAAACTATTACTACATCATTATAATTCACTACTACAAAACACAGTTGTACCTACGACCAAAAACGTCAGTAATACGACAAATATCGTAGGTACATATCTATATCTACGACATTTCCTACGGCTTAAGTCGTAGGTAAAGTACGTGTTGGTAAAACTATTACCTACATGTACTTTACCTACAACGTTTAATGTCGTAGGTTATGTTTATACATAATCAAATGTCGTAGGTTGTGTTTACCTACAGAATCAAATGTTGTAGGTTGTTTATACCTAGAAAGCTAAATGTCATAGGTTTTTGTACATGAATTAAAAATATGTCATCTGATTTTCCTCCCTATATTCTTACATATACATTCATTCACCTGTCTTTCCTCCTCATATTCTTACATGTACATTCATAACAATCACAATTCAACATTCACTCATTCACATTCACATCATCTCATTCATTCATACACTTCATCAACATAGCCACATTCATTCATACACTTCATCAACATAGCCACATTCATTCATTCAAACACATATTGTGGTCATTCACAACACTTTTCATATTAATGTCAAATATACATCCACAACATCTATTTTTCCAAAGATATACCAAAGTGTTTCCAAAGTGTTTACAAAGTGATATATAGTGCTAAACAAAAGTTGATCTGTTCTGGTCAAGCTATAGAAACTGGGCAGCATGAATCCATTTGCCATGTTATACTCACAACCAAGTGAAGAAAAGATATCCAGAAGTAAGAATACCATCCTGAAAAATGTTTCCAATAACTTGTGAGAAACAAAACACAAATCAACAGCATGTGTATAATGTACAATCGGAAAAATGTTTGCAGTACTTCAATTACTACTTTAATAAAGCAGAATAGAACAAAATCAAGTTGTCACAGGTACATCCACAAGAGAACAAAGTCTACTCACTTCTTTCCATATCTAAGTTGTTCTCTCGTTGTTGATTCAGGAACTCAAATAGCTTCTCTACAAAACCAAAATGAGTTTTGAGTTAGCATTTAGCAGCCAATCTGGATATATATACCACAAAAGATATGTACAATGACAAAATATATTAAAAACTAAGCATGGGCATAATTATGAGAGGGAGCAACTCGCATGCAGTACAGTTATGGGATTTTAGGGTATAAATTGCTTTCTTTTAATTAATCTTATGCATTTCTCAAGCAACTCGCATGAAGCACAGTTCCTTTTGAAATACCAAAAATGGAGATAGTGGAGTATAAGAAAGTTGTAAGTCAAGGTATTAAAACCCTTCAGATGAACTAGTGAGATAATGCAAGCAAAGTGGAAAAGGTAGACAAAATAATAGAAAGCTTCCACAACATTGTCAGTCACATATCCATTGAACAAAATAATAGAAACTGGGACCCTAAAAAATAAGCAAAGGTACTTTATGAACATGACAACACTGTATTTGCTGGTTACTTTTGGTTTTTCAACTACAGAAAGATGTGATCAATCTTTGATTTGGTATGTCTTGGGAAACACAATGATTCAAAATAAACAAAAGGTATTATGCTTTAGCATTTTGTTCTTTGTTCAGACTTCTGTAAAGAGCTAAAAATTGAATAGAGACAAAGACCATCAACTCAACTGGCAGCATGCAGATCTGAAATTAAAAAGGAACCTCAAACAGGAATAGAATAACCCAAACAGGAACAAATATAAAAGATCAGTTGTGCACATTTCTTAACTGCATTAAGCTACCAAACCTTTGCAATGAAAATAGAGAGGAGTGGAGTCACAAAGATAAAGACACCTAACTTTTCCTGTTACATAAGCATACAAAGAGATAAAGAAAAGATGGTTATGGGGTGAGACGGTAGCTAATAATGCTAACAGTGGGCTTCATCAAATGCAAATCTTATTTTTACTTCAAAACAAAACACCCCTTGAGAACCAGTTTAGGAAAAAAAGAATACTTACTAATAAAGAAAAATGATAGATATGAGAGCAAAAGATTATACCCCTCCTAGAACCAACTTTCACACATTCACCGACCCCCCCAAAAAAAACACATCACATGGGGAAGATATATATACTACAACTTTGAATATAAAGATTTCTTCACAACATGGTTATGTAGCAAGTAAACTAATCACTTAGCTTTCAGACACAAAACTGATTCATGAGATTGCCTGGGCTTGCTTCCCTCATCCAACAATAGGAATTAAAATATCAAGACCTCTAACAAGAAGCTTTCTTCAATACTCCCGGTTGGGTCGATCGGTTAGAATTCTTGCTTAAAAGCAAGAGGTCCCGAGTTCGATTCCTGGGGGGGGATTTACCTGATTTACATGCAATCCTCGAGGTGTGTAAATCCGGGGTTTTCTGGTCATGTGGGGTAAGGGCAATACGGGTATACGGAAAGTAGGAGCTGTCAAGTCCTGACCTTGGAGTTCACGAACACCAATCCTTGAGTCCACAAAGCCACACGGGGCGGGATTTCCTCGTTATCAAAAAAAACATCCATGTAATCTATACAGCTAGTAAACCAATCATTTTGCTTTGGAACAAAATCACTTCAACATTTCTGTCATATTTACACTTGAAGGCTGGCAACAGCCAAATTATTACATGCAACAAAAATGGATCAAATAAAAAAAGTGTTGGTAGCATCAAATATGCTGATCCTCCGAGGTAAAAGTCATATGCTTTGTCCTTTCAGAACTACTCTCAAAGCACACAGCATTAGAAGTCTGATCCACATGCCACTGAAGATGCTCAGGAGGAAAGAACCGAGTGAAATGCACTGAGGCTTAATACACATAAGACTCCAACCAATCCATTCTGGTGACACTCGTGTAGATGTTACTAACAATTATAGATCATCTCTTAGATAAAAATGTTAACATCATTTAGCTAAATGAAAGCTGGCACCATTATCTGTATTCTCAATGAATCATGAATTGCCAGTATCACACTAACACAACACCCAAAAAGCCTATTTATCTTGGCATCTGCTGCCTGGAACGTCATCACATCCTTAAATTGTGGTAAATATCCATCAAGTCATCTAAGGGCAAACAGTATCCCTTTCTCAATCCCCTTTTACACTGAATCAAAATAATATCCGGAGGACTATATAAAAAAATTGTTGGATGACAAAGGCATGTGGAGCTTGCCAATGTTGGAGTCTATCTTCCCGCAGAGCCTAATCAGAATAATTAAGGAAATTCCATCTTTAAGTGCGCAATGTAAAGATAGAAGGTGTTGGTTGCCTAACCAGTCCGACATATTTACAACAACATTAGCATATAGTTTGATCAGAGGGCACATCCAAGGAAGACAACGGGTTAGAGAGTGCTTCTGGAATACCATATGGAATTGGCCAACTATACCAAGGATAAAAATTATGCTTTGGAAGTTGGATTGGAGAAGGCTATAACCTACTAAAATGTATCTACGGCACTGCAACATTCAGGTGCAAGCTTGCTGTGAAGCATGTGGTATAGAAGAAGAGGATGCAACATATGCCTTGGTGGGGTGTGTAAAAGTGCAGAGCCTGTGGATTAAGATTTCAGCCTGGCTTGGATGGGATACCACTCCAAGAGATCTTGCTGAGCTATGGGACAAATGTTTAGGCGAGGAGGAGCTAAACTTTGAGAGATTACAGCTAAAAAAAATACAGTATTTCGAGAGATTACCAACTGTGCCCATTGCATGTGTTTGTGACCATAGGAAAATCACATAGTTCAAAATTTGTTTAGGAATCTCAGATTCTTCTACCATTCATTATAATTACATCAACTCACCTAGATAAAGGGATGATAAACTCCTCGCCATTGTTGTATTACTATAGATGCAAGCACTTAATTGCTTCACCCAAAACATTCCAAACAAGTTAAGGCATTATAGTAGGTCAATTTGACATTGAAATCATCATGGATTAGTTATGTCATTTCAGTGCCGAAAAAAATCCAAGCTCAATAGCAGCTCAGCCTAAATAGACAAATGATGAACAAAGAAACAAAATAGAATAAATTAACATGTGAACAAAAGCTAACTAGAGACTTCTAGGCAACTGCCCAGCAAGCACACATTCCACACATTGGCAGGCTTTTCTATCTATTCCACCAGGCACTGGGGGAGTCGCAAAATTATTCATCCTATGAACAACTAATATGCTATATATATGTTGGCAAAATGATGCCTTGCTTATTAATATATCAAAGGCAATGATAAGAGGGGAAAAAAAGATCCCCAAGGAAAAAAGTTCATATGAATGGAAAATAAGGCAATTCTCTGACATGAGCAATACTTAACTAGTTTTCATTCTTGAAAAAGTTGAGATTACTGAAAAGAGGAGAACTTGTCACATTTCGTTATTCAAAAAACTTAAGTTTGATAACAGCTTGATTCAACAATAATGAACCAAGGTGGGCAGAGTAGTATTTGGTTTGACTTGACCCATTTCCACACCTAAACACAATTTACTATTTTGTACAAATCTACAACAAGATAATTTCCTAAACTTGAAAGAAAAACCCCATGATCAATTAGCATGTTGATATAAAAAATGAGCAACTTTTTGCATTCATTATCAACAGTT
Source organism: Colocasia esculenta (assembly GCA_014218235.1). Classification (NCBI taxonomy): domain Eukaryota; kingdom Viridiplantae; phylum Streptophyta; class Magnoliopsida; order Alismatales; family Araceae; genus Colocasia; species Colocasia esculenta. The sequence continues at coordinate 162,481,269 of CM024757.1, forward strand.
CAAGCAAAGTTGGTAAACAATATATAACTTGAGATAGTTTAATATTCAAAGAGCTCGAGTGCAAGATAGTTTAAAGAAGGAGACGAGTTCAAGCAAAGTAGTATTTGGCATAAAGAAGACACCGGCGACACCCTTCACTATCTAGGGACCTGCAGACTTCCCTGTCCCGGAAATGTAGGTTATGGAGTCACCGGATAAATTCAGTGCATGTTACCATTTCATATGTATTAAAAAATTATCACAGCTGATCTTTTATTAGATTTTCAATAATGACATGATACTGATAGAAAGAGGGAGGCCAAATGCGTCTCCATTAGATTACAAGCCAAGACTGGTGGACATGTGGATCAGAATCCATAATCTCCTAGAGGAATATTTGACAGAAAAAACCATAATGAAAGAGGCAACTCAGGTAGGAGTCCCCTACAATTCTCAACCATCAATGAAGTGACTTTGCAAGAATTAAAGTTTGATCAAGTTCATGTTTCTTTTTGCCCCTCGTGAAGCTACGTTGCCAGCCCACTCTCTTGCACACCAAACAATCAATTCAAGTGTACAAGGCTCTTGGCATATTAGTTTGAAAATTGACATGTGAACAAAAGCTAACTAGATACTTCTAGGCAACTGCCCAAGAAGCACACATTCCACACATTGGCAAGCCTTTCTATCTATTGGCACTATCAAATTAAAGTTAGTAAAAAAAAATTTATCACTCATCGGGTCCATACTCGATGAACACTCCTTACTTGCCATAGATAAGGCGAAAAGCCTTGGTGAGTCTCTATGCACTTATGACTCATTATTTTTTACATGAAAGAATAAGCAACCAGTTAATATTAATAATAGAATCAAAATATTTTTTTTATGCAGTATTATGCAAATAATTATATACCTCTTCCAATTCCTTGTTCTCAAGTTTAGCAAATTTCTCCTCAAGAACTTTGATCCGTTGATGCAATGTCTTATTTTCAGACTTTAACATTTCATTTTTTCTTCCCCACAAACTAGTTGGTGTCGGCCCAGTGCCTACTCCTCGTATTCGACCAGATTTTTCTTCTCCAAACACCTTAGACAAGGCATCATCTTTCGTTACCACTAGATTTGAAGAGTTGGTTGAAGGTTGAGTCTGTTTCAGAGCTTTAAGCTTTTCCTGTTTAAACATAGGGATATGTGACATGTGAAAGATATTAAAGAAGACTTACAATGGCAAAAACATTAAACATAGAGAGATTAAAGAAGACTTACAATGGCAATTGCACAGTCCTCATTTATGGGCCTGCCATCTTTTCTAGTGTGTGTGATAATGAAAACATCAGCTCGATCTGGATCAGTCTTAGTTTTCTTCTTCTGAAATAAATAAAATATATACTTTAACAACATGTTTTAGGTCTATGTATCATATGTAATGGAAAGGGTATCATAATGTGTTCACCTCAACTTGTTGGATGTCTGCAAATGATCGAGTCCCTACACCATGTGTGGACGTTTTTATTTTTCGTATTGATTTCACTTCTTCTCTGCACAACAAAATTTTTCAGTTACACATGATCCACTGCTTATAATTTTGATATGTAAAACCACTTACCCGAAATGCAGAAGATGTCCATGCTTTACCCGCTTCTCTCCACATGTCTTCATTAATATGATATCTGCTTGCTGGTTTTATCTGAATGCCTTTTTTTATCCTGCTTCAAATATTTTCTCTTCGTAATCATACTTGTGAAACTTCCACTTAAATGATAGATCTTTCATACCCAACTCCTATATAGGTCTTCATTAGGAATATCATACTTTCTGTACAAAAAAAGACAAATGTTATAAAAAATACTAGAAAATATCATGAATTCAGCAGCATACATAAGTTTCAAAAGAAATATAATTACCTGAATAAACAACCGCACATCTTCAATACAATTTTGTGGCATTTCTCCCAACTTTGAACATTAATAGGACACATGTCTGCATTTCTTGCCACTGTTCCCAAAAATATCCTCAATGATTTACCACCCTTCCCCACTGGTTGACCAAGATCATCCCACTCCACACAAATGTCCAGAAAATCTCCTTCATTATCATGTTCTACTTTTGTCATGTCAAAGAATTCACATGGCAATGTCTTTCGAACAACATACCAACAAATATTATGAAGATCATCAACGTACCAAACTTGCTCTACTTGTGGTGCCAACACATAAGTTGATTAGTTCTTATTTACACAAAGTATTGACAATGGTGATATTGCCTTCTTTTTGAACCCCTCGATTCCCATCAATCCAATCACATTTAAAAAGAACAATTTTCATCTCCCCATAATAATCAACTTGCACGATCTCATCAAGTACACCCATAATATGTGACATTTCCCTGGATGGGTTGTCTATCCTTTGAACTTGAGAAACTTGATGTGGTTGCACATTATATGTCACGCCTCGACGTGGAATATCAGAACGTGAGGCAGTTGCAGGTAAGCAAGTATAGAACGTAGAATAGACAACAAACCATTGGACAATTTAATAATATGAAATCAAATAACTTTTATTGATAATTCAACTGTTGTCTATTACATCAACTAACTCAGAGCTATAACATAGGGCCCAATTGACTCTAATACATAAGATGGAAATAAAAGACTACTAAGACAATCTAGGATAACTTGGTGATCTCATGGCACTCGTGGATCACTCCTGGTCCTCCCCATCCTCGTGAGTGTATTCATTCTCCTCAGCCTCACCTGAGACACAATGACAAATAACGTAGGGTGAGCGACAACACCCAGTAGAATTTATATCTCATGGTGCGGGCAAACTTTACATGATTAATGTATTAAAAGTAGAGATACTATATGATAAAGCGAGAGAGTCAAGTAACGTAATAGATAGCATGATAGCACGTGAATGGAATAGCACAAGTTTCCAAATATAGCAAAGAACAGGATGGCCATAGCATAAATAGCACAAATTGTAAAAATAGCACAACAAGTATAGTATAGCACTTTGATTGTCATTTAGATAGTCGATATAGATAGCACTTGAGTGTAATGCCAAACACTCTAGTCATTTAACTCCCTCGGGCAAATAGCACTTTTGGGCGCACCTCCCAGGACCTTACCGGGCCTTTTATATATTGCCAGACATTGATATATTGTTTATCTTTAGACAATCAGTCAAATGGCCAATAGAGAGTACCAAGAATAGATAAGAGTACTAGATGAATAGTCGATATAGTAGAGAGAGTGTGAATAGATGAGCGAGTAGAGTATAGATGAGAACTATAGGTCAATGCGCATAAAACGTCGAATTAAACGGGATAGTAACAGTTGCACAACACGCGCGATTGGTGTTGGCAGTCAGGTGGAACTCACTACCCTTCCACTGGCAATGTTATGCACAAGTCCAAAGGTCCGGCGTGACATCAAGATGAGAGAGAACTTCTAAGCCATTTGTATCATACCGATCCCTAAGGGGTGTTATAGGCGTTAGGGTACAACCAGCTCGGTCTCCATGAAAGAATCCACAGAGTACGGAGTCTTACGGAGGTCTTAACAAAAGGTCTCTTGTCTACCAGAACAGAATGTTCGATAGAGAGGTTCCAACTTGTCAAGAGAGTAGTGTGTAGAGGAAACAAGTTACTCGCCGTTCTAGAGGAATTCTAGAATAGTGGAGCGGCGATATCGGCGTTCCAAAATCGCGTAATAAAGCGGAACAATGTTATTATTAAAAAGGGGAATAATGTGTAATTATAAATTAATTACCAGATAAATTATTCAATATATTCAGCATGGTCTCATAGCAAAGATAATCATTTGAGGTGTGTGCATGTATATGAAATCATGAGAGCATGATAAAGTCGTGCACAATAGCTTTTAAATTTAAGAAACATGTAATTATATCAAAGTATGTTACCATGGTGGATTACTGTTCATTACACAGTGTTACAGGTTATAACCATGCTTAACAACCCTAATTAATCCTTTAAATAGGGTAAAAATTGTTGCTGGAATAATACATGTAAATCGCGTCGGGGGTGATGGTCGCGTTTCTTAGGCGGGCAGAAACGCGTCGACAGAGACCGCCGCATTCTTAAACCTCAATTTGTTCAAATGGCGTGATTCCCCAGCGGCGGGAAAACACAGTGAAACGTGACGACCTTGGCGGTCACGTTTCAGAGATCTTCTGACAGGTCAACGACACACAATTTGAGGCGCTGGTGCGCTAAAACACGTCGCTGAGGCCGACGCGATACCAGTCACTTGAATCGCATCGTCTGTCACAAAAGAGATTCAACATTCAAACCGAAAAATGCAGAAAACGTAGGAACATGTAGAGAACACCATGCAATGCTTATATATCTCAAAATAGGACACATGGGACAAAGTGATGATCATGGAACTTGTAGAGGACATCAAGATGAAGAGATCTATGCCCTTGGACTGAATCAATTTGGTCTCGTAAGGCGTGCAAACAAGCATGACAAGAACGACATAGATATGCGCATCGATGGGAAAACACTTATAACTTGATGGAATTTGGGCAAACCACTTGAAAATGAAAGTAAACAAGATGCTCTACAAGATAGGATGCTTTAGATTCATCTTTGGCCCGAGAATACCTACCTTTGTGAAGCTTAAAGTCTGGGTTGTGCACAGGTCGCAGCAGAGCACGATTGGGGAAGAAGCTCCCTTCTCCAGCCGTTCTCCTCCGTTCCTGATGCCCTAGCTCCGCCTCCCACGACCCTAACAAGTGTGTGAACCTTCCCCTTTAGTTTTAGGATGAGTTCTTATATGTTTAGGATTTTTTCCGTGCCCTAACATAACTAGGAAACATGGGTTGCGGTTCTAGCTAGCACCTTACATTGTTTTGATGATCTCCCCTCCCAATTGGAGTGGAAAACCCTCTAGAAGGTTGCTGCAATGGTGGGTGGCGATTTGGCTTGCCATTCATGGCTAATTGCCATACTTTTAAACCCTAATTTACCTTTCCTATTTTCTTTGTAATTAGGGTGACGAATTTCTTGGGTATTTTCCTCTCAACAAATAATCTAACTCCTACCTTGGCCCATTAGCCTTTAAGTGAACCAATATAACAACCCCATTACTTTTTGATGTTCATTGGGTTTTTTATTTAATTCATTTCTCCCATTATTTCTATTTATTTAATTATTTAAAATATCGAGTTGCTACATCCTCCCCCTCTTAAAGAATTTAGTCCCCAATTCATACGACCACAAAAGAGAGAATGTCATACCGAAAAGATCGGGGTAGTTTCGCCTGATGATTCCTTCAGGTTCCCATGTGGCTTCTTCCACTCCATGGTTATTCCACAGTACATAACCACATGGATGGGACGGTTCCTGAGTTGCTGCACCTTTCGTTCTAGTATTCTTCACTGGTTTCTCTCCTCGTATGTCATGTCCCTGTTTAGCACCAACTTCTCATGGCGGATGATGTGTGTAGGATCCTACACATATTTCCTCAGCATGGAAACATGAAACACATTTTGTACACATGCCAGATTTGGTGGCAATGTCAGCCGGTAAGCAACCTCACCAACCCTTTCAAGCACTTCAAAAGGTCCGATGAATCTTAGACTGAGCTTTCCTTTAACACCAAATCTTTGGATGCCACGGGTAGGGGATACCTTTAAGAGTACATGATCTCTCACTTGAAATTCTAGATCTCTCCTTCTCTTATCAGCATAACTCTTTTGTCTGGACTGAGCAATCTTGAGCCAATCTCTAATCACTTGTATATCCCTAGTTGTATTTTGTACCATGTCCCTGCCTAGCCATTGCTATTCTCCAACTTCATTCCAGCATGCAGGAGATCTATAGCTTCTACCATAAAGTGCTTCGAATGGTGCCATTTTAATACTCCCATGGTAGTTGTTGTTATAGGCGAATTCAATTAAGGATAAGTGCTCATTCCAGTAGCCTTGAAAATCTATGGTGCAAGCTCTTAACATATCTTCTACAATCTGGTTGGTTCTCTTGGTCTGCCCATCAGTCTGCGGGTGAAAAGCGGTACTAAAATTGAGCTTAGTACCAAGTGCAGTCTGCAGTCCCTTCCAGAAATGTGACGTGAACCTCGGATCTTGATCTGAAACAATGGATGATGGTACTTCATGCAGTCTCACGATCTCCTTGACATATAGAGCAGCTAATACTTCCATCGACCACTTACTCTTTATAGGTAGAAGTGTGCGGATTTGGTCAGTCCATCGACGACGACCCATATGGCAACGAGTCAACCACAACTCTTAGGTAACCCATGATGAAGTCCATACCAATGCTTTCTCATTTCCACTCTAGAATATCTAATGGTCTAAGCACGCCAGCAGGGCGCATGTGTAACCGTACGGTCGTTCGGATCTGGGTTTATCGGGTCTATGTGTGGTGCTCTTGACCAAGAGATGGTCAATGGGTTGTGTTTGGGTTTTCTGAGCGCAGAGTGAGTAGTGTGGGCCGGATAAGCCAGCCCAATTGCACTGTTGGTTCACTATTTGGAATCGCGGTGGAGGTAGGCGACGTGATTTGAACGCGTCATATATGCCGGACGCGATTCAAGGAAGAGCCTCTGTGACGCGTGTCGTTCGGATTCTATGTGGAGTCAGCTTGGTGGATGCGTTTAAAGAGTTTAAACGTGGCGTCTGCCCTGGACGCGATTTCGATTAGTGTTTTAATTGCATTGTTTCTGAGATTTCGACTTCGGATGTCTCGTGCGGCACGGGAACCACGTGAGGACGATGCTCGGAGCGTGGGCATGATGTCGGCGAGGAGGTTTTGGGGTGTTCTTTGGCGTCTTCTGCCGGTAGGGAGACTTCCTACATTATTTGCTGTTAATGGCATGCTTGGAGTTGGGATTAAGGGTGGTGCATGTGTGGGTGGCTTGCTACATGATAGATTTCCTGTTTAAGGCTTTAAATTGGAATTCGAACCATATTTGTGTTGGTTTCCCCGTAGAAGAGGTGGGTTCGGCCTGTGATCTGAACACATAGTCTTTGTTGAAACGCGTCCAGGAGAACCGATGCGTTAATGTTTGAGTGTGTCGCGTTGAGCCGACACGTTTCAAGTTTTGTCTGTGCACAATGGCGGTGTTAGGGTCGCGTCTACTTAACCCGACGCGTTCATGTTGAAATGTGTTGGTGTGGTCGAACACGATTACATGTTGACCGAGGGTCTGATCGGTTTGGTCTGAAGGCGTCGTGTCGGGCCGACGTGACTTGGATGCGTCATTAGGCCCTCTCGCGACAAGGTTTAGATTGGCGCCCTGACAGGTCGATGCGATTTGAGAGGCGTCGCCTATGTCTGACGTGGTTTGGTCTTCGAGGGTAATGTTGGGTGTTGGGCAGTGAAGGTCTTGTGTAGACCTAGCCTGGGTCTGTGGTTATTCTTTAAAGATTGTTGTAATGTTTAATGTGTTAAGTGGTGTGCGTTGCCATGGAGGTCACGGGGTGACCAATGACAGGCAAGGTTAGCTCCAATTAATATGGTTTATGTATGTGACAGCGTTGGTAGGCTTGGAGGTCAGATGGTGATCATTGACAAGCTAAGCTTGACACTTGTATATTGTGGTTTATAATAAGGGATCGTATATCGTGGTTTGTGTGTTTACTGAGTCTGGTGGTTCAGCGCCTAATCCGGAATACCTCTTCAGTCGGGTACCCCAGGTTCCTAGGAGAGCCAAGCACGTGTGTTGTGCTCGGGGCATGTCCCAGTACGGTGTGTACCACTGAGGTCTGAGTCGTCTTCCTGGACACCCTCACTCCTAAGTTTGAGTTGTACGTCCGGCTGAGGGAAAGACGACAGAGGGCAGCGACTTGTGTTTTTGGGTGTGCAGTCGCTTGTAGCGCGCTCGTGGTTGGGGGGACAGACACCAGTAGACGTACTAGGCCCCAGCTAGTCCTGTTTCCAGTGCCTCACTTTAGGGAGCTCGGGTCGGAGTCCCTAAAGGTGCCTAGTTTGGACCTGCAGCTGTGTGGTCTGCAGGTGTGGTGTTGGTTGGTCTCCATTGTGGTTTACTTTGAGTGCTTGTGGAGCTGTAGCTGGACTGTGTGGTCCGTGGCTAGGAGACTAAGAGGTAGTTCTTGTGCTTTATTGTCCGGGTTGGATATTGGCATCATGAACCAGTAGTCCATTCCTGTGTGGTGGTGTCGTCTTTGTACCAACTCGTGTTTGACCACTGGTTGTGGTTTGTGTGTGAACTGCTGGTTAAGGTTATAATCATGAAACCGTTAACCATTGTGGTGTGCCCTAGAGGTGGCACGGTTTTGTGGTTCAGTGTTGTACCTCGTGGTAGCAGGTATATGTACACCTCGTGGGTAGAATTGTGTTGTGGTGGTACGTGAGTCCCGACCTTAGCTGGTGTTGAGGTGAGACCGTGCGTACTGTGGAGGTCTTGTGGTGTGACTCTCCACGTGTTGTGTGTTATTTATATTCGTACGGTGTATTTCTAGTTATGGTTTGGTATGTGGGTGTTGGCTAGTTGTTGTCAAACCCAATGCCTTGTGCGGCTGGTTTGCTTGTGAGACTGTACCCTAGGCAGTGGTCTACCTGTGAGGCTTGTGGTCGAGGTGGTTCAGTTGTAGGACCGACTAGCAGTGTTAAACTAGTTCTATGTTTCCCTTTAATTTACGAGGACCGGGTTTAGCCGGTGTGTTATGATTAGTTGTTATTTAACCTGCTTGTGTGTGCATGTTATGCTTCGGCTACCGATGTTGCCAGTGAGACCCTCTGGGGTTGAGGTCTCTTGCGTAGTTGTGTTTTCATTGTGGGAGATCCCTACTGAGCCAGTGACGTGTTGAGGCTCACTCCCTTACAGTCTGTTTTAGTTGTTGGCTGACTTCGGCATGGGTTACGCAGAGTAGTGCAGAGTTGTACCACCAGCAGGAGAGTAGTTGAGTAGTTTGAACTTGTGCTCCCTCGAGATATGCCCCAGGTAGTTGTACACTCTTTTATTTGGACATGTATAATTGTAATGGGACTTTTGTACATTGTAGTTTACAGTTATATACACTTGTATTTCCCTGTGCTATATATTATACCTGTGGTCTTTTATATTCTTACTGGAGACGTGTTAGTGATATCCCTTGCGAGACTTCGGTCTAATCACGGGAGGCGGATCTGGATATGGACCCTTATTGGGTATAAATATCCAGGGCCGTTACAGTTGGTATCAGAGCAATGGTCCAGTTTGAATATGAAAAGACATTGAAGGTACAATGTCCCAATACATGGATTAATGTCCACTGCTGGTAGTAAGTCTGCGGTTTTATGTGATTTAAAATGGTTTTCACGTATGTTTTTGTTATATGAATTATATATGTTGGTTAGGCAGCTGTTTTTAGTAGCAGGAATAGAGATGATTAGTAAGAAATGCAGTTTTGGAAAGTGAAAGATTATGAAAAAGGTTGTGTGTAAACCTAGTAGATGTTAGACATGGCAGAAAAATGGTAAGATTAGAGATAGAAATTTAGTGTGTCAAAGGCTAGTTAAGTTGTTTAAGGAATCCACAGCCATGAAACCAGCGAGATTTGTGATTTCAGCTATGAAATCTAGGAAGAATGTTTTAGTGAGAAACATATATGGGTAGAGATAGAGATAAAGGAAGATATGATGGAATAGCAGAGGAAACAGATGTATAATGAGGAATAGAGCAGTGTATTGTTAAAGATGAGTTAGTGTGCATTAATGGTTGAGAACCTCAGCAGAGGTGATCATTGTGTTGAGATTTGTGCCAGTTGATATCAAGGAACAGTTTGGTGAACAATGTGATTAGAGTGGTAAGGAAAAATTTGGGATAAATGTATAAAGTGGATCAGCCCCAGATGAGAAAATGATAGCAAAGGTACAAGAATTGTGGCAGCCATATCACATCAGTGTGTGATTAGCATGGTTGCATCCGTGAGTTCGGGAATAGAGAGTGTACTGAATAGTGATGGTGTCAAGAAATTGTGATAATGGAGATTTATATAAGAAAGTGTCGAGGTTGAGCAAAGAAAGAGCAAATAAGGATCAGTGTACGGTAGGGTTTCAACTGAGATTTTTAAAAGATATTTGTGTGGCAATAATTGTTTGTGAAGGTTCTGCAGAAGACTTTATTGATGACTATAGAATTAGTAATGTTTAGAAGCTATGCTCCGTTACGGAATCAGACAGAGCAGATTATGGAATTTAAAAAAGATATGTCAGAGTTTGGCTGGGGCAGAACATGAATGAAAAGAAGATTAGATGGTAATAAGAATTACAGTGTGAAGGATGTATAGAGGCTATCCAGTTAATAAAGTGCTTCAGAGGAATACACCGCAGTTGTAATATTGGTAGTTGGCAGAATATGGACCAGAAAAAGAAAGAATGAAGCAAGCAATGAAAAGAAGGGAAACAAATGATTGAGAAAAATGATCAGAAAGGATTTGCAGGTTAGTGTATAGAAAATGGAATTTTAAATTGAGCAGAGGTATTTGTGGAAAACATTTCTGAGGTAATGTAAAAAAATAAGGACAGATCAATTAAGAAACATTGAATATGGCTCCATATAGCATAAGAGAGCAGAAAGAAAAGGATTTAAGAAAATGTGGCACCTGTGTGTAAAAGACTTTTGCAGAATGGCCATCACGATATTATATGAGATAAGTAAGTACAGAGTTAAGGCAATGAGAGCAGCATTTTGAAATAATGAAGGGACAGTGTGAAAAATCAGTTAGATTACATGATTCAAAGATAAGAAAGGTATGAGGTGAGCAAGATGTGCCAGCAATTAAGAGGCAAAGTGTAGAATTCAAAGATGAAACACCAATATATGTGATATATTGAGGAAAGTAGATCAGGAAACTCTAGTGTTTCAGGTCAGCGGCAGTTGATGGAGCAGAATAAGTAAAGAAATATGTGAAATGAGAATTGAGTCCAGATGGGGTTTGAGAAATAGTGTAAATGGAAAGCAATTCACAAATAGAATTTCCAAGTTATTATGCTAAGGGTGCAGCATAATCAGAGTAGCGCAGCAGAAGTGTGGGAAGTTTATCACCACAAATTTGCTTGTTTGATAAAGATTTGCAGATTTTGTCACAGTTGGGCAAGAGGTCGAGAAATTTAAGAAAAATGAGTTAAAGAATGTGAAGCAGAACAACATGAAAATGCAGGAAAGTCAGAAATGACAGTGAATTTCCCGTGAAAAGTTAGCAGTTGAATGTATAAAGAAGAAGAAAGAAAGATAAAGCATAGAATAGTTGACAGTCATGAGTAGAGAAGATATGGCACTTTAGAGTGCGAGGAAAATAAGATGGTTTTAAACGGCAGATGAGGCAGCATAACAATAGGCAATGATAAACAGAAATGAAATAGCACCGAAAAATTTGAGAATTGAAAGGGGTTATGACATGGCAAAGCATCACAGTGGAGCAATGTTTAGTAAACAAATTGAGGAAGTAAAGCAGCCTAGAAAGGAATGTTGCAAGCACAGCCATGAAAATGTGGAATCAGGTTGAGTCCAAGGAGGTAAAGCGCCAACGACAAGGTAGAATTGCTTACAGCTAAAACATACGGAATGAGCAGATTGAAATGGTATGGAAGGCAAGTGTAGAGAAAGTGTATCCTACTTGTTATGTATATGGCTTTATTTCTTTTTAGGAGTTATTCTGGCTTGCCATGGTTTCACCCTGATGTCGAGGATGACATTTCTTTTTAGGTGTTAGTAATGTAACAGTACGGTCGTTCGGATCCGGGTTTATCGGGTCTATGTGTGGTGCTCTTGACCAAGAGATAGTCAATGGGCTGTGTCGGTTTTCTGAGCACAGAGTGAGCAGTGTGGGCCGGATATGCCAGCCCAATTGCACTGCTAGTTCACTATTTGGAATCACGGTGGAGGTAGGCGATGCGATTTGAACGTGTCGTATATGCCGGACGCGATTCAAGGAACCGCCTCTGTGACGCATGTCGCTCGGATTCTATGTCGCATCGGCTTGGGTGGACGCGTTTAAAGAGTTTAAACGTGGTGTCTACCCTGGACGCAATTTTGATCAGTGTTTTAATTGCATCGTTTCGGCTAGACAGAGCAGAAGTTGCTCTGTCCGGCGAAGGGGAGGAGCTGCTGCGGCTTCTCTGGCGATTTTCGGTGGATTTCGACTCCGGCTGGCTCGTGCGGTGTGGGAACCACGCAAGGACGATGCTCGGAGCGTGAGCGTGCCGTCGGCGAGGATGTTTTGGGGTGTTCTTCGGCGTCTTCTGCCGGTAGGGAGACTTCCTACCTTTGTTTGCTGTAATGGCATGCTTCGAGTTGGGATTAAGGGTGGTGCATGTGTGGGTGGCTTGCTACATGATAGATTCTTGTTATGGCTTTAAATTGGAATTTGAACCATATAGTGTTGGTTTCCCTGTGGAAGAGGTGGGTTCGGCCTGTAAGCTGAACTCACAGTCTTCGTTGAAACACGTCCAGGAGAGCCGACGCGTTCATGTTTGAACGTGTCGCGTTGAGCCGACACGTTTCGGGTTTTGTCTGTGCGCAATGGCGGTGTTAGGGTCACGTCTACTTAACTCGACGCGTTCATGTTGAAACACGTCGGTGTGGTCAGATGCGATTACATGTTGACCGAGGCTTTGATCGATTTGGTCTGAAGGCGTCGTGTCGGGCCGACGCGACTTGCTCGCGTCATTGGGCCCTGTCGCGACAAGGTTTGGAATGGCGTACGGAAAGGTCGACGCGATTTGAGAGGCGTCACCTGTGTCCGACGCGGTTTGGTCTCCGAGGGAATGTTGGGTGTTGGGCAGTGAAGGTCTTGTGTAGACCTAGCCTGGGTATGTGGTTGTTCTTTAAAGATTGTTGTAATGTTTAATGTGTTAAGTGGTGTGCGTTGCCATGGAGGTCACGGGGTGACCAATGGCAGGCAAGGTTAGGTCCCATTAATATGGTTTATCTATGTGTCGGCGTTGGTTGGCTTGGAGGTCACATGGTGACCGTTGACAAGCTAAGCTTGACACTTGTATAGCGTGGTTTATAATAAGGGATTGTATATCGTGGTTTGTGTGTTTGCTGAGTCTGGTGGTCCGACGCCTAATCCGGAATACCTCTTCAGTCGGGTACCCTAGGTTCCTAGGAGAGCCAGGCATGTGTGTTGTGCTCGGGGCGTGTCCCAATACAGTGTCTACCACTGAGATATGAGTCGTCTTCCTGGACACCCTCACTTCTGAGTTTGAGTTGTATGTCCAGTTGAGGGAAAGACGACAGAGGGCAGAGACTTGTGTTTGTGGGTGTGCAGTCACTTGTAGCGCGCTCGTGGTTGGGGGGACGGGCACCAGTAGACATACTGGGCCCCAGCTAGTCCTATTTCCAGTGCCTCACTTTAGGGAGCTTGGGCCGGAGTCCCTAAAGGTGCCAGGCTTGGACCTGCAGCTGTGTGGTCTGCAAGTGTGGTGTTGGTTGGTCTCCACTGTGGTTTACTTTGAGTGCTTGTGGAGCTGTAGCTGGACTGTGTGGTCTGTGTCTATAAGACTAAGAGGTAGTTCTTGTGCTTTGTTCTCCGAGTTGGATACTGGCGTCATGAACCAATAGTTCGTTCCCGTGTGGTGGTGGCGTCTCCGTACTGACTCGTGTTTGACCACTGGTTGTGGTTTGTGTGTGAACCTCTGGTTAAGGTTATAATCGTGAAACCGTTAACCGTTGTGCTGTGCCCTGGAGGTGGCACGGTTCTGTGGTTCAGTGTTGTACCTCGTGGTAGCAGGTATATGTACCCCTCGTGGCTAGAATTGTGTTGTGGTGGTACGTGAGTCTCGACCTCAGCTGGTGTTGAGGTGAGACCGTGCATACTGTGGAGGCCTTGTGGTGTGACTCTCCACGTGTTGTGTGTTATTTATATTTGTACAGTGTATTTCTAGTTATGGTTTGGTTTGTGGGTGTTGGCTAGTTGTTGTCAAACCCAATGCCTTGTGCGGTTGGTTTGCCTATGAGATTGTAGCCTAGTCAGTGGTCTGCCGGTGAGGCTTGTGGTCGAGGTGGTTCGGTTGTAGGACGTACTAGCAGTGTTAAACTAGTTATGTGTTTCCCTTTAATTTACGAGGACCGGGTTTAGCCGGTGTGTTATGATTAGTTGTTATTTAACCTGCTTGTGTGTGCATGTTATGCTTCGGCTTCCGGTGTTGCTAGTGAGACCCTCTGGGGTTGAGGTCTCTTGCGTAGTTGTGTTTTCATTGTGGGAGATCCCTACTGAGCCAGTGACGTGTTGAGGCTCACTCCCTTACAGTATGTTACAAGTGTTGGCTGACTTCGACATGGGTTACGCAGAGTAGTGCAGACTTGTACCACCAGCAGTAGAGTAGTTGAGTAGTCTGAGCTTGTGCTCCCTCGGGGTATGCCCCAGGTAGTTGTACACTCTTTTATTTGGACATGTATAATTGTAATGGGACTTTTGTACATTGTAGTTTACAGTTATATACACTTGTATTTTCCTGTGCTATATACTGTACTTATGGTCTTTTTATATTCTTACTGGACACGTGTTAGTGATATCCCTTGCGAGACATCGGTCCGATCGCGAGAGGCGGATCTGGATATGGACCCTTATTGGGTATAAATATGCCGTTAAAGCATGTGTTCTACCTTAAACTGTTGGCAAGTAAGGCAATGACCGGCATGCTCGGCAACCTCTCTCTTCATATTCGGCCACCAAAACGTTCTTTTTATGTCTTGATACATTTTGGTACCTCCAGGATGAATAGTATACTTTGTCTGGTGAGCTTCATCCATTAGCTTCCTCTTCAGTTCTTCATTGTCTGTGACACATGCCCTTCCTTGGAATACCAGCCTTCCATCCTCGGTCATAGCAAAGTCCAGCTTTCAGCTAATGTTTCCTTGATGCGAACCAAGATTGGATCGATGTCCTGTTGTGCTTTAATCTCTTCCAGCATGTCAGATTGAATCTTGATATTGGCGACCAAGACTCGAACATCCCTATGTTCAATGTTCAAGTCTAATCTTGCGAATTGTTCTAGTAATTGCATCTCGCTAAGAACTAGACTCGATAAAGATGCCATTGGCTTTCTACTAAGAGCATCAGCCACAACATTTCCCTTGCCTGAATGGTACTGGATGTTGAAATCAAAATCCTTTAGGCATTCAAGCCACATTCTCTGCCTAATGTTAAGTTCTTTTTGTGAGAATAAGTACTTCAGACTTTTATGGTCTGAATAGACCGTGAATTGGGCACCATATAAATAGTGTCTCCAGATTTTTAGGGTGAAGACCACATCAGCCAACTCTAGATCATGCACAGGATAGTTGACTTCATGCGTCTTCAGTTGTCTTGAAGAATAGGCAATGACTTTCTCCTTCTGCATTAATACACAACCAAGCCCAATTCCTGAGGCGTCGGTATAGACAAAGAAACCTTCTCCCTCTATTGGTAGAGCGAGAACAAGAGCGGAGGTCAGACATTCTTTGAGAGTTTGAAAACTCTTCTCACACTCTTTACTCTTGGAGTAGGGATTATCCTTTCGTGTTAGACGCGTGAGAGGAACGGTGATCTTGGAGAAGTCTTTTATGAACCGCCTGTAGTAGCCAGCCAGTCCTAAGAAGCTTCTAATTTCTGTGACACTAGTTGGTCTCTCCCAATTGAGTACAACTTTGACTTTGGAGGGATCAACGGAGATGTCATCCTTAGAGATGACATGGCCCAAGAAGGACACTTCTTTGAGCCAAAATTCGTGCATACATTTTGTTATCTCGCAAGACTTGCACTGCGATCTTCAGGTGTTCTTCATGTTCTTCCTTGGTCATTGAATATATGAGGATATTATCGATGAAGACGACCACAAACTTGTCAAGGTATGGTCGGTATATGTTGTTCATGAGTTGCATAAAGGCTACAGGAGCATTGGTCAGACCAAAAGGCATAACAATGAATTCATAATGTCCATACCTGCTCCTGAAAACCGTTTTGAAAATATCATCATTCTTGATCCTCATTTGGTGATAGCCAAATCGAAGGTCGATCTTGGAGAAATATTGAGCTCCAGATATCTGGTTGAAAAGTTCATCGACCTAAGGCAATGGGTACTTATTCATGATAGTTAGCTGATTGAGTCGTCGATAGTCTATGCATAGCCTCATAGATCCATTCTTATTTTTGACAAACAGCATAGGTGCTCCCCATGGGGAAGTACTTGGTCTGATAAACCCCTTCTAATAGCTCCATCAATTGTGCCTTCAGTTCCTTAAACTCGGCAGGTGACATCCGGTACGGTTGACGCGATACCGGGGCAGCTCCAGGGATCAAGTCAATAACAAAGTTGGCATCACGTTCAAGGGGAATCCCTGGCATATCTCCGGGAACACATCTGGGTGGTCTTGCTATGTGTATGTCTTCTATCTGAAACCCTTCTTTCAATTATTACGCCGCAAGGGAAGCAAGGCATCCTTTCCTTATCACGCTGTGGCCTTTATGGCAGAGACTAGAGACATCCGTCTCTTATGTCTAATTCTAGTGAATGACAACTTAGGGATATCACTAAAGGTAACTTTCCCTTTCTTGCAGTCGACACTTTCCCCATAAGTGGACAACCAGTCAGCTCTTAAAATCACATCATAGCCTTCCATGGGCATACACACCAGGTCGTCTTTTAGGTTGTGTTCTTCGATCATGACATCGACAGATGGAAAATATTTGTTCATTTCTCCTTTTCTCCCAGTGGTGTTGTGACAGAGAATTCACACCCTATAGATATAGGTTTAATATTCAAAGTATCAACAATGTTTTGAGATATAAATGAATGGGTTGTGCCAATGTCAAATAAAACATGCTGATAAGGAGAAAACTTTCTGTGTACCTTCCACCACGCCCTTTCCTCCTCGCGGGCTCTTCATCATGCAGGGCTTGCAGTCTTCCCTATTTCTTCGGCACATTAGTGCACCTCTCATTCTCCTTCAGTAGCGGGCAATCGGGATACGGTGCTCGCGGCTTCCACAGCGCAGACATACGTCGACTTTCCTCCAGCATTCATCAGCGGTGTGACCTGGCTTGTCACAGTGCTTACAGTTGCTTTTTACTAGAGTGTTGCACTACAACAAATCAGATCTATACCCACGGATTTTACCTACGGCAGGGTATTATGTAGGTATATATGAGAATTACATACGGTAAAGCATCTGTTGTAAGATTATACATACGTTTATTTTAACCGTGTGTGTACACCTACATATAGTTACTGTTTTACATAATAATGTGTAAACGTAGTTATTTTAACTACGGTTACGAAAAATATAAGAAAAAATTAGAATTACTTATGAAAATTTTAATTATATGTATTGGTCTGTATAACATATAAAAAAATACAAAACCGTAGGTGTAAGGTTTAGTTGTGGCGGCAATGCGCGGGAAATGAAAAACAGGATTAATTTAAGGGGTTTCCTTCCGTGGGATACCACAACTCATCGTCTTCTGCTTCTTCCTCCTCCTTCAGACTTGGCGAGCGCGAGCCCTGACCGAAGCCGCGGGGGAAGGGGAGGGATACTGGAGACAGGAGGGCGAACCCTCCCCTCTTTTTGCTACCAGTATAAATATACAGAGGCGGACGGAGCAGGGCAAACGGGGGAGGGGGCCTCTTTCTGCCCAGAATTCTCCTTGCACAGCGCATTGTCTTCGTATTATCTCCTGGATACAGCATGGCGGCGACGGTGGTGGCCTCCATTGCTATCCAGTGCAAGGCATTCTCGCGCAGCGAAGATAGGATGGTCGTTGCCCGCCGCACCTGAAGCGGCCCTGTTCTTCGGCGGCTGTGAAGCAGTCGCCAACTGTGGCCGTCTCATCGACGCCTTCCGCCTCCGCCTCCGCTCCCACGACCCCTCCACCACCTTCCCCATATCCGCCTTCTCCCGGTCGACCCCTTCGGGCCGTCCACGCCCTCCGCTCCGCGCCCCCCCTCCCCGACGTCGCTCTCTGCCTCTTCCGCTCCCTCCGGTCCGACCCATCCTTCACCGCCCGTCACCCACCACGCGCTCGCCAAGACCCTGTCTGCTTCCCGCCGCGTCGTGGATCTCCGATCCCTCCTGAACGCCGCCGATTCCGGCTCGTTCCCCCGTCTGCTGGCCCCCTCCCCCATGGACGCCTCCGTGGTACGCCGCGTGGGCGACGTCCCGTCCGCGCTTCGGGCCTGGGAAGGCATCCGGGCCTGTCGCAATCAACAAGCGGCGACACCCGTGCACCGAATCCTACAACCTCGTCATGGGCCTCTACACCGCTGCGGGATGGACGCGGAAGCCGTGTAGGTCTTCCGAAGATGGTGGAAAGGGGGCGAACCCTAACTCCAGGACCTACATCGTGATCATGGAGCACCTAGTGCGGGTGGGGAAGCTGGAGAACGCCCGGCAGGTGTTCGACCAATTGGAGTCCATGCGGATCAGGCGCACGTCGAAGCAGTACAACGTGCTGGCCGAGGCCTTCTCAGCCACCAAGAGGTTCGACGGCGTCAGGAGGCTGCTTGTGGAGATGCAGAACGACGGCATACGCAGGTAACCAAACAAAGGGAGCAGAGCTATCCAGTAGATATGTTTCCTTCTCCTATTACCAGTGAACTGTGGCCTTGCTGATATGCAAATTTGTTAACAATAGTACCGATATGTTTCCTTCTCCTATTCCCTCCTTGTGTTTTAGCCTCCCAAATGGAACAGTAATGCCAGCAAAATGGTAATCCCGAGATAAGCCGAGTGACACCCACATTCCCTATACATGACCCAATTAATTCGTATAATGCATTTTCTTTTGTGCAGGATGAAGTGCTGATTGCAAGATTGGTCGAAAGGGGCACGCTGTGGGAGATATTCCAAGAGTAAGGTTCAAAGTAGTAACATGTTTGGTATTAAGATAGACCGAGGATAGAGTGATAAATTTTGAATATATCTTCATTCTATCTCCAATCTATCCATACCAAACATACCAATGTCTCGGATGTCGCTCTTTTGGCCCTTTTCAAGGAAAACAAGGAAAAGCCTAGGTCTCAGCTGTTAAACATTGGATGGTACTGAGAATTTCTCGGGACAGTAATGGTTTGAAATTTTCCCCTTGTTTCAAACCGTATTCTCCTTTGAACAGTTTCCTTGAGATATCAGATTTATCATAAAGTTACTTATTCCAAAGTAGTGAGTTCCGGTCTCTGAAATTGGCATAGTTCCCAATACCTTCTACCGGATAGCAGAACTGTTAAACTTGAAATCCCATACCTTCCTTGATTTGTTCTGTTTAATAATGTGTGTTGGTGTCATACTACCATATTATCATTGCTATCTGATGCTGTGGAACAGTGGTATGCATATCTTCCCTTTGCCTACACCATACAAGACCATGTTCATTCTTTTAGGGATATCATGAGTCATCTGTAGTTATACCTTTCGTCTAATCAGAAAAAAAAAAAACTCATTGACTTCAGTGTAATGCATAACCATCATGTCTAAGTCAATTGTTCTTGTGTGCACTTTTTCTGTGGATACTGCCTCAGACTAGTTACATAATTATAATTTATCTCTTTGAGTTCTTTTTAGCTCATTGAGTGGATTTAAGCTTCTGCTTATCTTTCAATATGTTCAAAGTGTATGAGGAATTCTGCCATCTCTTAGTGGATATACTTAGCAGTCTTCTTATTGAATATCATTCTAGATCTTCTGCGATCAAACAGCCTCCCATGCCAAGTTTAATATTTAGTGCAGTATAGTTCAGGGGTTTTGCTGTTTGGATTCAGTTTGGCTGCATCTGCATCCTGCTCCAACTTTGGTTGGGAGTTGGGCTATCTGCTCTGACTTCCTATATGAAACACTAGGTGTCATGTACTTTAGAGTAAAGGATGTGTCGACCAATGGAAACAGGTTGCTACCATGTCCAGCATACTCTTCATTGAAGTTATGTGTTTGCATTTCATCATTAGTGATGGAAAAATAATATAGGAGGATAAGATATTCATGGAAATAAAGCATGTTATTGCTCGATATGACACAACTTTTTTTAAAAAAAAATCTTTTGTCATGTATAAAATAATAAAGGGCTTTTCTGTTTTCATCAGGGTTGAGGAAGGAGCGAGCTGCTCTTGGAGCCATATTGTTTCTTTCTGCCTTTCTTTATGCTTTTTTGCGCATGGGGATCCACTTCCTATGCCTTCTGGGGATAAAGGTTTGTTGGTTACATCAATGAGTGTCCTGTGTATTTTTTCTATCTGTTTGATTTTTCATTATCCTTGTCTATGTTGATAGGTCCTAATTTGCTGATACTGACCATTAGATAATTAATATCGGAGTTGAAAGGTTACGGAGATTATAAATCTTCCAGTTGGAAGGGACCATTTGGAGACTCTCTTTGTTGGTTTTTTTGTTAATGTTAGTCAAAGGGAAGAATAAGCTGCCTGTGTAACTGTGCTTGGAGGAAGAACTGTTGCTGAATGTGTATCCGCTTTTTGATAGAAGACTTCCACAATCAGCTTTTCCTAGATTCTCTTAAGTTTTCATTTCTTAATTATCAGCATCCTGGGGGAGCCATCTACTTTGAAATTTTCATGCTTTGTGCATTTTTGTTACTCTCTATGGGTTTCTTATTCTTGTAGGTTGATGATTTTTATATTCAATTTCTTCAAACTTATCAAAGTGTTAGCGATATATATTTCTTTCTAAAGTACGACAATGATTATATTGAAAACTTTTGGGAAAAGCCCCCTTTTACATTACCTTTTCTTGAAGATTGTTAACGCTAAATCCAAAAGAATCCCTTTTGAGGAAGGTTACAGGAAAGGTTACCAGTTTGTTCCAGTATGAGGGAACTGTTTTTTTTTCTTTTTGGCATTAGAGCGCCATGTCAAACACTTGCACCCAATGCTACACTGGATATCCATGCCTGACACTGCTTTTAGGATTTCAAGATTAACAGTTCTTTGAAAGATCCTGTTTGGGAGTTAGAGTTAAGACACAACCTGTCAATGAAATGTTTAATGATAAAGGCACTAAATCCTTTAGGTTTTATTATCAAGGCACTTAATACCATCTTAGTCATTTTCTGCCTTTTTGTTGCTTGTGCACATGGTTGTCATGGTGATATGGTGAAGTGTCCTCGGGGAGCTTAAGCATGTTGGCACTGAGACCACTGCCTAGGCAGTTCTCTTTTTGAAAGCCAAAGACATATTACTATCATACAAATTTAACAATAGAAGTAGAAAAGGAAGGACACTAGCATTAAAATAACAGGTGCCCACCAAACTCTTGGATCTCCCTTTCGTAAATCCATACCAATGTGTATTCTCTATTGATAATGCAACCTAGTTTAACGACCTTTCCTTTTATCATCCTTCATCAGCATATATTGCATGTATGGAGGAAGTTTCATGTGCTACTTAAGCTGAACATGTTGTACTTTCCATATTTCTTTCTTTGATGTCATCTTTTCGACATACAGGGAGATTGAGGAATCAGATATCAAGGCCTTGGAGAGGCAACTGATGCAATCAATAGAAACTTGTGTAGGAAAGAAAAAGAAGATAATACTCTGCCAAATGGAGATGGAACGAATTCAAGGATCAGAAGAAGTAATGAATTTTCAGTTATTTCTAATGCAGTAGTTCAACCCTATATCCTCATCAATTGCTTTATATCTGTATGAGAAGTAGAACTTTTTTTTTGTGTGTGTGAAATGTAACAGGTGCTATTTTCGTATTTTTGATTGATCTGCATCTCAAAGTTTGCATTATGGAGCTTCCATTGTCCTCTTTGTGCTGATGACTTCAACTACAACTTACAAAAGAATTTTTTGTTGCAGAAACTAAAGGCTAGGTCCTTTTTTAAGCTTATAATTGGAACAGTGGTACGCTCTGTGCAAGATGATCAAAAGGAGCAAGGTATGATCAGCTTTAGACTGCTTGTATGATCCTTATGTCAATTTTCTTGTATATGGACTGTGGCCTGCATAATTTGATACTACATTTCTTGTTTTAGTACTGATTCCTTGTATCATGGAGTGTTTGTGTTATAGAAGAGTCATTTATATACACTCAAATGAAAAAGAAGACTGCGTGCAACTTCTATTAGTTATTAGCAGCGCAGTTTTCTGATCTAAAGCTGAATCACTAAGGATGTGCTCACTTACCAGTCCTTATCCTTTGCTTGTTTCTCAAATAGACAGTATTCATTTCTACTCGTCTACTGATAGCTTTTTCTATGTCTCACTGCATGGAACAGGTTTCTAGCCCATTCTGGGGGAAAAAAACACCAATATGCCTCTCCGTGGCTGTCTGTGTTGTGACTTGTGGTTGTGCAAGTTCACGTTTTCT
Source organism: Colocasia esculenta (assembly GCA_014218235.1). NCBI lineage: Eukaryota > Viridiplantae > Streptophyta > Magnoliopsida > Alismatales > Araceae > Colocasia > Colocasia esculenta. The sequence continues at coordinate 162,503,544 of CM024757.1, forward strand.
AATTGTCATTTGTTATCTAGTCATGTTTGGATAAAAGGAGTTCTGTGAAGCTGTTGAGTAAGAAGTTCTCAGGAGGAGAACAACACTTCACTGTGTACTCTGATGGATGTATTTTTAAAAAGGAAAAAAGGAGACCTACCATGTATGATGTATATGGTATTTCTTCATAGAGAAGATCATGTAAAAAAGGTCAAACTGCTTTTTCCTCCATAAAAACTGGTTTGTATACTTTTTTTTTAATATAATTTCTTTTAAAAAATCTGTAGAAACACCAAAAATAAAAAGCATGAGAGATGGGGAACCCAGGAAAGTAGTAGATACATCTTGAGGACATCATCATTCTCTATGATCAAAGACTCACCCACAGGCTAAAAGAACATGCAGAAATATGCCAGGGCATACTGGTTTTAGAGCCCCTTATTATTCAGAAGCTTAATTATGAGGGCCATATGGCAGAAACATAAACCTCTCATCATGCGTAAAAATAATGCTCCAGGGTTTTTCATTGTCCTGAAGTCAATAAAATAAATGGGATCTTTGGAGCAAGCTAACAAAATCTGAAAAAGTTGTAAGTAAACAAAGTTTCCAACAGATAAATCTGGTTTGTTTTTCTGAAATTGGAAGGCGTAATTGCTTTCCGTTTCACTTGAAATTCAGGTCTATCAGGAAAGAGGTCTGAAAGAACATCCCCAGCCATACAGGAATTTGAGAGAAAGTATAACAAAAGGAATGCTAACCCATAGTCCTATTCTGATGACATTTTAGTATCAGTGTCTGCAACAAGTTTACTTTTTTGTGCATTGCCTCTTAGTGGTGCCATTTCCTTATGAGTGACAATTGTTGAGGATGAGTGTTGTAAGTGGGCAAGAGCTGCTGCATTCAGTGTGCATGTACAAGTTCAATCATTTGAATACTTTTACATGTCACTTAATTGGGTGCTAACCATGCAAATAGCTTGTCATTTCTAGACTTCTCCCCTGTTGTTTCTTTTTCCTATATTCATATCTGTTTGGATGGGTTGCTGAGCAATTTCTATCCACAATGGGTGGCAACATTTTTCTCTGCCTCACCACATTTATTTCATGAATGCAGGTACTGATCTATGACTTGCGTTCATCTAATCCCATTAAAGAGAAGGACCACAAGTAAGTATTCTGTGGATTCCACAGTTCTTCTCAACCACAAGTATGGCACACACAGCGATAGCGATTTTAATTTGTTCTTTATTTTTTGTTTTTTCAATAAATAACCTTTGGTACCTCAGGAACGCGCACCTCACCTCAAAGAGGTGAAATGTTAGTCGCGCACTGGTGTAACCCAATGCTAAAATTTTATCGAAAAGAATTATGTAATTACAAGATCACTGGGTATCCCCTGTCAATTCTAGAAGTCCTAATTGAAGGACATCCAACTTTAAAGCAAATTTTTGTTATAGTAATCTTATATATATAACACTAGTAACTTATTATACTGCATCTTAAAGATTTACTCTCTGAAGCTGATGTGCTAGCTATTTATCTAACAGTAGGCATTCACCTTGGGACTAGCTAGATTCAAATCTCTTACTTGGGGATTTCTAGTTTTCAGATCATTGTTCAATTCCAATGCGTTTTGATACAGTTTTCACCTTGCAGGTTATTAATGAAACAGTTAGGCTGGCAAACATTGCACCGATAATGTTCAGAAAAGCCTTGACCGACGTTCAGATAGAAGGTTAACTTATTGTTGTTTCACGTTGAGAGGAACAAATTTGTCAGCCTTTTTTTGTTCTCTAATTAATATAATTTTAAAGATCCCATGTGAATTTTCTGTCCTTGCAGGGTATACAATTCCAGCAGGCTGGTCAGTCATAGTTTGCCCTGCAGCAGTCCACCTGAACCCTGACATATATAAGGATCCACTTGCCTTTAATCCTTGGAGATGGAAGGTAATTAGGAAAAAGGGTAGAACCACCCACCATCTAATACATCTGATATGCTTTTCTATATTGTACGTCTTCAGCGTTCATCATTTTTTATCAGCAAGTGTGACTGTATAGCAGTGTAGTTTGAACTCGGCCAATGGGCTGTGTTTTATATGGCACATGAGGGCCAACAGAGGCCAACCAATTGCATCAGCATATACGTAAACACAGGAATGAATGCAGTAACGACAAAGCTTGTTCTTGTGTTAATTGCATAGAATGATGGAGCATACAAATATTTCATGGCCTTTGGAGGTGGGATGAGATTTTGTGCGGGGGCGGACTTCAGCAAGATGCAGATGGCTGTCTTCCTCCATTACTTAGTCACTAAGTACAGGTATTAATTATAATAACAATTCTGTTTTATCTAGTTCCACAGACTAGGATTAATGGGACTGTCAATATCCAATTCTTTTCTGTGCATGCCATTAATTTATATACGTTAGAACAATATTAATATACAGGTCTTAGAGCTAGCAATTCCATAAAATACTTCGAACTTTCCCATCCATCCATGAACACATCTTGTATCTGCCGTTCAGTGAACTTTTGTCTTGTAAACTCGTGCAGATGGAGAGTTGTAAACGGAGGTAAAATCGTCAGAACTCCTGACTTGGCATTTCCAGATGGGTTTCACGTCGATAAAGGCCAAGGGTGCTGATCCAATTAGTCATCAACATTATGGAATCCCCCACAATCTAGTGGTAATGAAAGATATAATGAAGACATTGCACTATCAGGGACGTCGATTAAATAATGACTTGTGTCCACTCAGTTATTTGGAAAAACAATTAATATTTTACCTTATTTTGTATCTCAGTCTATCGAATAAACATTTCGTTTCGAGTTGCTTGTTTTAATTCACTACTTGATAATGTGCAGGCAGTCCCTATTTTATCTGGTGCAGATGATATTATGATTTTTATTAATGTTGGATATTTGAGTGGACATGTGAATGTTATGGATGTGAATGTGATATTATGGATTTTAATGTTGTTTTGCCTATGTGATGCAAATGAGTGGATATGGATTTGAGTTTTATTTTAGCCATGTTAATATTTGTATTTGTATTCATGTTTACATCAGATGTGGACAGGTATTTAGTTTATATTTGTAAAAAAAAAAAAAAATTAACACCTACGGTTTTTATATTCATAATTAAATATCATTACATACCATAATTTAAAGCCGTAAGTATATATATTGTTATTCATTCATTTATTTATCATCTCAGAAAAGTGGTATTACTACGGTTATGAAACAATCAGTATAGATGATATCTATACTTACATTTATTTATAATCGTCTCAAAACTATATTACTACGGTTATAAAACCATAAGTAGATACCAATACCTATGATTTATATAACTCTTACCTACGGTTATATTTTGTATGAATAATCCGATATATACCTACGATTATTTTCTGTGGGTATAGTCTTTAGTCACGGGCGCATGCGTGTCGGATTCAAACCGTAGCGCGTTCCGTAGGTAAATGGTTTTACCTTCGGTTTTGTGGCATATACCTACGTTATTATGCGAAGCTATAGGTCATTTTTTTTGTAGTTTGGGAATGAAAGCCTTGGGCTTCTTTTCCTGACTGGGTCTTTCCATGATGTTGAAAGGACGCTTCTTTCCATTAGTTGGCTTGGCAGATGATAGTCCAGTAGTCAGTTCTTTCTTCACGAACTTTCCTTTGATATGATCTGTGAAGTCCATAGCATCTTCCAGTAGTTGAGCTTTCTTTACCATCTCGGTGTATGTTTGGATGTCAAGAGGGGACAATTGAGTAATATACTGAGGCTTAAGGCCATTGAGGAAACGCCTAGCCTACATCTTTTCTGTATTCTCCAGGTGTTTAGCATATCTTGCCAGTCTTGAAAACTAGGCTTCATAGTCAGCTGCAGACATGCTCCTCTATTTAAGAGCAACGAACTCCGCAGCCTTCTTCTCTTGGACACGCTCTGAGAAGTACTTGGAGTTAAAAGCTTCTTTAAATTCAGTCCAGGTGAATTAGTCGTTCGCCCTGGTTGCTTCCACAGACTCCCACTAAGAGCGGGTGTCCTTCTCTAGTTGGAATGTAGCTAGTAGCAACTTGTCCCTAGCTGCACATTGTATGACACGGAAAATCTTTCTGTCTCTTTCAGCCAGTGCTCGGCCTCATCCAGATCTGTGGAACCACTGAACTTCGCGTTCAAGCTCCTAAAGTTACAATGTAGCTCACCTGCACCGCTACGATTTCCTCCACCTTCTGTAGCTTGCAGAAGCGCACGGGTGAGTTCTTGGATCGTTTGTTGCATGCCCCTCATTTGAGTACGTTCAGCCGTCATCTTAGTTTCTTAGATTTCCTACAAAAATATTTTATCATTAGGGCATTGATGTGAAGTTTAATTCGTGTGTGTGTAAGTATCTTTTAGATCTTAACCCTGGTTCTACCCAAATCTCACATAGGTATGATGATTGACTTAGACACGTGTCATGACAGTCTGTCCTAGAACATCCTAGACTTAATTATCCTGGTAAGGACATCCTACGCTCTGATACCATAAACTGTCACACCCTGACGCGGAATATCGGAACGTGAGGCAGTTGCAGGTAAGCGTATAGAGTGTAGAATAGACAACAAACCATTAGACAATTTAATAATATGAAATCAAATAACTTTCATTGATAATTCAACTGTTGTCTATTACATCAACTAACTCAGAGCCATAACATAGAGCCCAATTGACTCTAATATATAAGATGGAAATAAAAGACTCCTAAAACAATCTGGGATAACTTGGTGACGTCATGGCACTCGTGGATCACTCCTGGTCCTCTCCATCCTCATGAGTGTATTCATTCTCCTGAGACACAATGACAAATAACGTAGGGTGAGCAATAACTTCCAGTAGGATTTATATCTCATGGTACAAACAAACTTTACATGATTAATGTATTAAAAGCAGAGATACTATATGATAAAGTGAGAGAGTCAAGTAACGCAATAGATAGCACGATAGCACGTGAATGAAATAGCACAAGTTTGTAAATATAGCACAGAACAGGATGGCCATAGCATAAATAGCACAAAGTGTAAAAATAGCACAACAAGTATAGTATAGCACTTTGATTGTCATTTAGATAGTCGATATAGATAGAACTTGAGTGTAATGCCAAACACTCTGGTCATTAACTCCCGTGGGTAAATAGCACTTTTGGCGCACCTCCCAGGACCTAACCGGGCCCTTTATATATTGTCAGGCATTGGTTATATTGTTTCTTTAGACACCAGTCAAATGGCTAATAGAGAGTACCAAGAAATAGATAAGAGTACTAGATGAATAGATAAGATAGTAGAGAGAGTATGAATAGATAGAGCTAGTAGAGTATAGATGAGAACTATAGGTCAATGCGCATAAAACATCGAATTAAACAGGCGATAGTAACAGTTGCACAACACGCTTGATTGGTGTTGGCAGTCAGGTGGAACTCACTACCCTTCCACTGGCAATGTTATGCACAAGTCCAAAGGTCCGGCGTGACATCAAGATGAGAGAGAACTTCTAAGCCATTTGTATCATACCGATCCCTATGGGGTGTTATGGGCGTTAGGGTACAACCAGCTCGGTCTCCATGAGGGAATCCACAGAGTACGGAGTTTTACGGAGGTCTTAACAAAAGGTCCCTTGTCTACCAGAATATAATGTTCGATAGAGAGGTTCCAACTTGTCAAGAGAGTAGTGTGTAGAGGAAACAAGTTACTCGATGTTCTAGAGGAATTCTAGAACAGTGGAGCGACGATATCGGAGTTTCAAAACTGCGTAATAAAGTGAAACACTGTTATTATTAAAATGGGGAATAATGTGCAATTATTAATGTAAATTACTAGATAAAATATTCAAATATTTTTAGCATGGTCTCATAGCAAAGATAATCATTTGAAGTGTGTGCATGTGTATGAAATCATGAGAGCATGATATAGTCGTGCACAATAGCTTTTAAATTGAAGAAACATGTAATTATATCAAAGTATGTTACCATGGTGGATTACTGTTCATTACACAGTGTTACAGGTTAGACCATGCTTAACAACCCTAATTAATCCTTTAAATAGGGAAAAAATCGTTGTTGGAATAATGCATGTAAATCATGTCGGGGGTGATGGTCGCGTTTCTTAGGCAGGTAGAAATGCATCTGTAGACACCTGATTCTGGCCCATAAGTCATACCACATTTCTTGTTCTCTTAATGAGCCCCAAGTTGGTCACTCACCTTGAGCCCATTCCTTAGCCATGTTGTGAGCCCATGCCCAATTTCGCAATATCCCATCTAATTATCCTTTTAAGAGTCCACAAGCCTCATTATTGAATATTCCTCCAAATAACTGATCAAAAATTCAAGAATAATCGATTTTTTATTAACGCGACGGGTCGTTGCGTCACGTTATCCTTGTCGCGCCCTTCATGGCCGTCGCGACAGCCCATGCATATCCATGCACGTGCTCTTATAGTCGCGTCCTTCCTGGCCGTCGTGATAATCCTTATCGTGCCCCTACGACCTGTCGCGACATGATCCGCATACGCTGGCCTCCGCAACCACCTCCTATTTATCCTCTCATGGCCTTATCATTATCTCTAAGTAACTCCCACAACCCTCATGCGCGGTTTGAGGGTTCATTGGGACCTTGGGGCCTTCCTAGGACTTACCCACGATTTTGCTTGGATTTATCTCATTGTTTTGGGTGTTTATCACTTAAGAATGGGATTTATCTCACTCCTCTCTATATAAGAGACCCTTCTTCTTCAGAGGGAGGAGAGCCCGATTTTTGCCACGAAGTGCTGCCGAATTTTCATCTCACTTGACCCTTACCTCGTGGCTTACTCATTCCTTCACATTTCCCTATATTCTCTTCACCAAGGCATGGTGTTTTCTTCACAAACGGAGCTCGGTGGTGGAGGAGGCGACTTCTAGGGCTCCTGCTTCATCCAAGGATACTACACTGCAGCCAAGGAGTCGCCCTATTGGGGCTCTTTCTTCCCTTCCTCTTCTCGTTTCTATTTTGATGCATGTTATTGTGATTTCTTAGATAGGAACCCATTTCCTTTCCTTCCCATGTTTTCATACCACCCAAGGGGTTTAAAAGCCACCCCTAGGTTCGTTCCCTCCATGCTCCCTTTTTTCATTTCATTTTTGAATAGATGCTACACTTAAATATGTTCTAACAGGGTTTATTTTGTTCATCTTGGCAGGTACTTAAGCAAGGTTTGACGAGCGGCTCTTGTCCTTTGGCCGGCCGGAGGGCAGGAAGAAGGTCCACCAACGATTCTCACTCATTGCAGAGAACGCGACAGGCACGGGCGTCGCGACAGTAGAGACGTACCCTATTTGGGCGTCGCGACAACAACATCATCCCGTCACGACTACAGTAAGTGCCTTTGTTCTCATCCCCTTTCCTAGCAACATTAGCCTACTTAATTCCTATTCATGGCAACTTGTTAGGTGGCGATCACATCCTATTCCATGGTATTTTAAGTTATTTTAGAACATGTTGTGTGTCTCGAAGGGTGCACAACACCGTGATTACACCTTTTGGCGATCACGGTGGGACCTTCAAAGCTAGCCTCGTCGAGTTTGCTTGTTTGCCTGCCATGATGATGTGTTCATATGTTTAATAGAACCCTGTTAGGTTTATTTCTGTGTTTTTTCTGTCTTCCTGCGCTTTGTCATGAACGCGACGCATCGTGTGGTCGTGAGTATATCATGTCCACAGAGGCGGACGCGACTTCAGGTAAGCGTTCCTCCTTTCCCCTTTACCATGTTCCTCTTCTGAGAGTATTTCTATGCCTTCTTCATGTTTTTTGGTCATGTATACTCACGTTCCTTTTTGTTAGGATCCTGTTAGGGTTCAGCTTTTCCTTTTATTTTCATTGTTTGCTTTCAGGTCCTATCGCAATAGATCGTACTGCCGCGACGATGTCACGCCGACGGTGGGGGACGCGACCTCAGGTATGCTTTGTATGTTACTGTTTTCCGTTTGTCCATCTGTTCCTGTGTGTTTAGGGAGTCTTCCTGTGTAGTTTACTTTTTTCCATGCCTGTGTTGTGCTTTAGGATAGCCTGATTGCCCATTGTTTGTGTGTGGTTGTAGGTCTCTGCACTCGAGTTTTGTCGCGTCTGGGACACCGTCGCGATAAGGTCGTGACGAATCTGGTCGTCGCAACTTCATCCGAGACCTGTCAGTTACTCTGCGTTAGTCTACGATAGACATTGCATGCACCTTGGTGCACATAGGCTCATGCATACACTACTATTTCGTGTAGATTAGGTTTCCTCCTTGGTAGTAGAGACCCTCTTACCCGCGAGCACTCGTGGGCTGACTAGGGCCTACTATCGAGGGCCTCCATAAGTCTCGTGGCCGTACGCACGTTGCGGTTGCCGGTACCCATTGTACCCCTAGTTCAGGCCGTCTTACGCGCAAGTTGTGTAACCCCTTTAGTTGCACCAAAGTACTTGAGTTCCCACCTATTAGAGTCCCATTTGACCAAGTGTAATTTCATTAATCAATCCATTAAAGGTCAAGTACCAACCCTAAAATTTTAACGGTAATCATGCCAACTTGAGTGCTTGTTTAATACACCCCTTCTTATCTTATAGTCCTTTCTTGTGTGTTAGAGTCTAGGTGTTGTTTGGTAGTTGTGTCGTCTCCCCTAATTGCTTGGGGGTTGTGTATGTGTCATTGTCTAGGTTTCTCAAGTCAGTCCCCTCCAACTGTTGTATTATATCACAATCCCTTGTTCGGTATGGATCACTTCTGTGTCCTTACCGGTGACTCTTTGCCCATTGGGCTTCTCGAGGATGTGGCCCAACCTTCCGCAGCCACCCTCTTGGGGCATATCTAGCCCCCTACCGTTGTTGACGGTTAGTCCGCGCCCCCTTTCTCCTCCTGGGGCGGATGACCCGCATGTCCAATTTGTCAACTCCTTCCACTTGAGCCCGGACCAAGTTCGGGAATTTCTAGTTGCTTCCAAAGGCAAGCGCCCCCTATCTCTGCCCTCTCGTAATTCGGCCTAGCACGGCCTCCTCTGCCCCTATTGCTTCTGCGCCACACGTCCTCTCCACTATGGCAGATCTAACTCCCCTTCGCCCACGGGCTATTCACTTTTCTGAGCCCAACTACCTTCCACCATGGGAGGTTCGGCCTAAATCCCCTCCAATCACTTCATTCTATCAGGCCGAACATGCTTCTGTTCCCCGTGAGCGGTCCTACTCTTTGGAGCAATCCTGCTCCCTCGTTCCCACGCACCACGCCACGTCCCCTTCCGACTTCCTTGCGAAGTGGACTTCTATGAAGAGGGAACTTCATTACCTCCGAAGACAATTGGACCCTCGGAAGACCGCCGATATCTCCCTTCCTTTCTTTCAACACCTCCGGGTCCCACCCCAGTTGGAGCTCCCTGTCTACCGGTGTTATTCTGGGGTAGGCGACCCCTATGTGCACCTCAAGGACTTCATGTATGAATCAGCTCCACACAAGTACGGCCGCCATCTCATGGCGTACTTGTTTCGAAAGTCATTGGACGGATCGGTCCTCGAATTGTTCTACTCTTTGCCCCCTGAGGAAGCTGAGGATTTCCAAATTGTTCAAGAGAGGTTTCTGTAGCAGTTCCAAGATCAGGTTGGACCCGAGTATTCTTTTGTTGATCTTGTAGCTAAAAAAATGAAGGCCGATGAAGAATTCTCGGTCTATGCTGACAGGTGACGTGCTCTAGCCACAAAGGTCCGCTGCCCATGCCTGAGGAGGAGAAGGTTAAGTTGATAATTGTCAATGCCACACCAACCTACCGAGCCATTTTAGCCATGAACGACATCACCTCCATGCACCAACTTTACAGTCGAGCTCGTTTCATCCAGACCCAACTTAAGGACTCACCCATCCATTCCATGTTTGAAACCACGAAGTCCAGTTATCCCAAGAAACCTCACGGTCCAGTCACTGAGGGGGTCCAAACCAACGATCAAGTAGGTGCAGTCAACAATCCCCAGGGCCCGATAGGTAGGTCACCTTTCAATCAACAACCTCAGCAGCCATGGAACAATAGACAACCACCTCCTCAAGCCCAAAACCCCTAACAAGATCAGCGTCAATACAATCAGGTCCCTCCACCCCAAAACGGCTATGCTCCTAGGAAGCCAAATGGACCCAAAAGAGCTCAAGACCCTCCCCTTCTAGAGAGTCTAGCTGACATTTTCGCAGCCCTTATGTCCCTTAATGCTCTTAGACTCCCTCCTGAGAAGGCAAACTGGAACATGGCAGCGGATCAGACAAAATACTATGTATACCACCGTCATCCGGGCCACAATGTGTCGGATTGCTTGCAATTCAGGGACATCATATATGACCTCCACGAGCAACAGTAAATTGATTGGGCAGAAATGAAGAGGCTAATCCAAACCCTGAGGGACCAACAGGGGCAGAGGCAGCAACAGCAGCAGTAGAGGCGACAACAGCCACAACAACAATAGCAATTCTAGCAGCAACAGCAGCAGTAGAGGCGACAACAGCCACAACAACAATAGCAATTCTAGCAGCAACAGTAGCAGTTCCAGCAACCATTTCAACAGCAGTACCTGCAACAACAGCAGCCACAACAACCAGCAAATGACCTCGACATAATTCACAATCCTATGCCACAATACCAACCCACTCCGAACCCCCACCTGCTCCACCACCTCTCCACCCGCTCAAGTCAACCCTGTCATCCACCATCCACCACCCGCAACCGCGTGGGCCTATGATGATGAGCATGAAGTAGGCCAACTTTTGTCTATTTCCCACACCACACCTACCTCCACCACACCCACCATTGCCACCATCACTTCGCCACTCTACAACACCCCTATCATACCACCTGTCACTCCGTCACCCCTTAACGTCCCATTCTCCCCTATGCCAGCATCCATAATAGCCAACCCCTCCATTATCGACACCACTCCACCCCCACTTCACCACAACCTCGCCCTACGGAGTAGGCAGATGTTTCACCGGATGTATCCCAATGCACTTGCATCTATGCCGGGTTAGCCAACCCTAAATTCCAACAACAACAACCAGCAACAGTAGCAAGATGTCGAGGAGATAGATCCGGTCCCAAGAACCTAATATGATATACTGAAGCATCTGGACCAGACTTCAGTAAAGATATCTATCCTCAAGTTGATCAAGAGGTCGCAGACCCACCATGATGCCTTAAGGGCTTTTCTGCAGAGGATTATGGTGAATGATGATATGAACCCCAACAATCTACCCTCGGTCCTATCCATTGTTAACAAGGGGCCAACAATTACCTTCACAGATAGTGAGCTAGCTCCCCCGCAGGCCAGGAAGATGCCTCTATGTGTGACACTGACCATAAACAAGGTGGCCGTCGATGCCGCCTTGGTTGATACAAAGGCCTCCATAAATGTGTGCCCTCTAAGCACTCTACGGACATGCAATATCTTTGAGCGCCGCTTGCAGCCGACTCCCACTACCATAGCGGCTTATGATAATTCCCGGCAAGCATGCCACGGGGTCATTTCCTTACAAGCAGAACTAGGTCCGCTCGTGAAGTCCGTTGATTTCTATGTACTTGACATCAACCCAACATTCAAAGCTATTCTGGGTCGGCCTTGGATCGAAGCACTAGGAGCAGTCCCCTCCACAGCGCACCAATGTTTGAAATTTCCATTCCAAGGATGCATAGTTAAGGTCAAGAGTGCAGCAACTACCCATACTGTGGAAGCCATTGAGAAAATCATGCGAGCAGTCTGGCCCTCTAATAAGCCCATCATTTCTGTACTTGATGTAAATTACCCATGGGCTTACACCTTCTCCTCTGGCTGCCAGACAGTGTCCCCATCTATAGCAGCTGTCAAAAAAGGCATACCGTCAGACGCCAAGGGCTGGAATATTATGATCAAAATTGGCTATCAACTAGGAAAGGGTCTTGGAACTCACCTCCAGGGGAGAACTCAAGTCATCACCAATTCCAAGCAGATCACAAGGCGTGGCCTAGGATGCAAGGAACAACTTAAGCCATGGGAAACATACTTATTTACTTCAAAGTCAGGGCAGGAGCCTCTCACGTGGTCGTTATATGACCATTTTGTCATAGGACCCATACAGCTAGGGTACAACACCACCGTGATGGAAGCACCAACATCTACATATCAAGTTCTGGAGGCCCAGCGGCCCGGCAAGAAGAAGACCGAAGAGGCAGAGGTAGAAGAGTCAGATTTGGAAGATATAGTGACAACACTCAGTCTCCTGTTCCGGGATGGTAGTCTTACACAGCCCCCGACAGGGGCAAAATCAGTAGGACCAGCATCAACAACCACCCCCAGGTGACAGTTGCTTGGGTATGGTGGTGATATTGAAGCAGTGAATCCAGTCAACTCGGTAGACAAGTTTTGGCCAGGGCATCCCCAGCCCCCTAATTATGTATTTCCAAGCCTCATTTCTAAGTTCTCTTTCATCCCTCTTTCTCGGCCCCTTGTTCTTCAATTCTCCCCTGACGCTCTCGAAGCATTAACCACTACCTCACCCCATTTCATCCTTTCTTTTAATGACACGGTTCTTTCCTTCTCTCGATGCCTTCAGATGTAGGGTAGTTCATTTTCCCCATTAGGTTAGTATGTCGTGTTAATTCAAAAAAAAAAAGAAAAAAAAAGGGAAAAAAAGAGGTTTTCTTTCCACTCCTCCTCATTCCTCCCACTGTCGAATGGCGATCCCCGTCTTTCCTCCCCTTTATTCGGACGGTGATCCCCATCTTTCCCTTTCCCTTCGTCAAACGGTGATCCCCGTCTTTTCCCTCCAAGCATCAATCCCCGCTTTCACTCCCTTTGCGATCATCAGCCCCTGACGGCAATCCCCATCACTCCCCTTTACAATTCCCACTCCTGACGGCGATCCCCGTCACTCCACTGCAATCCCCCGCTCCTGACGGTGATCCCCATCATTCCCACTTTTAACTCTCGAACGGCGATCCCCATCTCTGTGTTGCCCTGCTCTTGACGGCGATCCCCGTTACCCGCGCACTCCTCCTTCCTCAACGGCGATCCCCGCCTTTCCTCACTTCTCTGCTTAAGCTGCAATCCACATTCACTGACCAACATAGTCACCTTGGGCGTTTTGGGTGAGGGGCCTTCTATTCCCCTGCACCTCGACTCTACTGCGGGCACCCTGAGCTCGGGTGGCCTGCCTCTGCCTCCAGACCCATCGGAGGCTCCCAGCGGCCGTGCCGCACCCATTCCTTTCCCTTCCAATAAACCTCTAGATATTTCTCTAGAGTCCTTTGTAAATATTAGTCTAGCTTAGATTCAAGGGTAGGATCTAGCAAGACCCCGTCCCCATCTAGGAAGAGTAAGGGTAGTGGCATACCCCGTAGATATTTGGTAGACTTGGTGTAGAGGTGTGGCACTCTTCTGACCATTGAAGAGTTTGTCCAAGAAGCTATCGTTCTGAACATAGAAGCTCAGTATGAAGAGGAGGGGCTAGACGATGGATTTGGGGTTTATGAAATCTTAGCTGAGGAGGACCCAGTGGATGAAGAAGACGGTGAGATAGAGGACGCTACCGAGATGTATGCCAGTGGCATGAGGAGATTCGATGAACATACATCGGTAGTAGACAAACCCACCAAAGAGGTAAACATTGGGACTGAAGAAGAACCCAGGCTCTTAACCATAGCTTCCAATCTCCCTTCCGAAGAAGAAGAGGTGCTTATAGAGATGCTGAGGGAGTACAAGGATTCTTTTGCCAAGTCATATGATGACATGCCCAGCATTGACCCCGAGTTAGTAGAACATAGGTTGATTCTGAAGCCAGGGGCAATAGCCGTTAAACAAAAGTTGAGACGATTCCACCCCCACATTGCTTTAAAGATGAAGGAGGAGTTCGATAAACTACACAAGGCTAAGTTCATCCGTGTAGTCCTCTATCCTTTGTGGGTGGCCAATATAGTCCCAGTATAGAAGAAGGACGGAAGAGTTCGAATCTGCATAGACTTCTGGGACTTAAATAGGGCATGTCCAAAAGACGATTTCCCATTACCTCACTTGGATGTTCTAATTGATAACACCGCTGGGTTTGAAACTCTCTCATTCATGGATGGTTACTCAGGCTATAATCAAATCCATCTAGCCCCAAAGGACCAAGAGAAAACCTCCTTCACCACGCCCTGGGGAACTTATTGCTATGTGGTGATGCCATTTAGATTGAAGAATGTCGGCGCCACTTATCAAAGGGCAATGTTAGAAATCTTCCACGATATGATGTTTAGGTTTACGTGGATGATATTGTGGTGAAGTCTCAGACCCTAAATGAACACTCCTTCGTGCTTGCCAAAGTGTTTCGACACACACGAGAGTATCAATTGAAGATGAATTCGAAGAAGTGCGTATTTGGGGTTTACTCAAGCAAGCTACTAGGTTTCATAGTTAGTAAGCGAGGGATTCAAATAGACCCGAACAAGGCCAAGGCAATAAATGAGATGCCTCCTTCTAAGAACATGTTTGAACTTCGAGGACTGATTGGTCGGCTATAGTTCATAAGGAGATTTATATCTCAGCATTCTCAAATATGTCGTCCTTTCTATGAACTGTTAAAAGGAGGAGCCAAATTTGAATAGAATAATAAATGCCAAGAAGCCTTTGATAAACTCAAGAGCTATCTTATGAATCCGCCCGGTGCTGCAGATGCCGGTCCTTTGATGGAGTCCTGTATTTGTCGACCATTGAGGACTCCCATAGGAGTGTCCTTGACACAATGATGATTCTGACAAAGAATGGCAGTTTATTACCTATCTAGTGAAAGATGTGCGGATTATCCAATATGGAATCTAGAAGGGGGGGGTGAATAGATTACTATCTATTAGATATACTATGACCTTCTTTTTGATGGAAACACATACTTTTTGATATTTCAAACAGAGTTTACATCAAACTTAGTTATGTGTAATTGTAAGTAGATAGAGTAACAATTTATCTAGCGTGTGAAAGATCAACGTGCCTACCAAACATCTAGTGTGAAATGTTCAAACCACTGACACATGATTTAAGGTGGTTCGGAGTACACAACTTGTGTATCCTACGTCCACCGTCCACACACACATGCAGAAAGACTGCTTATCAGCAGTTCACTCGCTACAACACACACACACTCACGTCGTTGATGTAAACCACGATCAGAACAACATGACAAATGAATCAAGCACAAGGCCGCTTGACTCAACAACACACACACACGAGATATGAAAAAATCAGATAAAGAAGAGTTCAGTGTTGAGATTTAAATCCTGATGTGGAACTCTTTAGATGATCGTCCGATGTGCTTCAAGCTTCATCTTGACAGGTATCAGTGATGGATAAGCTTGAGAGATGGACAATCTGGCTTCAATCCCGTTCGGAGGATGTCTCTTTCGTTGTCTGGACGGACGTTGAAGCAGAGCAGTATAAGATCTTATTTCTTGAGACTTTGCTAGGGTTTTGTGTGGTGGCTGCTTCTGTACGAAAATAACTCCAAAGAGTCCTTTTATATGGGTGTTTAAGTATGGAGAGTCGTGATAATTGGAAACACCCCATTCGGAACGTATGGGAATCTCGTATTGAGATTTTCTCTTCGTCTGTCGACAGCAAGAAATGCATCTGTCAACATATGTAGACAGACTTGCAAAAGGCAGAAGGCTGGGCTTTCCGGGAGACAGTTCCCTGTTGGATCTGTCGACAGGCGACTTGAGTCTGTCGACAGGCACACCTTTGCCAGGAGCCTGTTGGTTTCTGTCTGTGCTGATCTGTCGACAGGCATCAGTGTGGCTGTCGACAGGTACATCTTTGCCAGTACCCTGTTATTCTGTCATGCAGGGCGCTGTCGACAGACATCTTTTGGGCTGTCGACAGGTACTTGATTTTAGTGCTATTCTTGATCTTTTTGATCTTGTTTTGGTACCTTATCTTGCATGCAATCTCACCTACATTTAAGAGCATTGTTATTGAGATAATGTGAACATTTAGATGATCAAATTAAACATGTGTTTCTTGATTAACATTTGCTTGACTTGTCATTCTTATCATGTTTCACACATGCATATCACATGAAATTGTATTGTTCATGAAATACTCATCGATTGCTCATCATCAAAAACAAACAACTCAAATATAAATCCATGTAAACCAACATTCTCCTCCTTTTTGATGATGACAAAATTTCAATTAAATGTACAATTATATGTTCTCCCCCTTTTGACAACATCCAAAAGACACGTCATGCACGCATGATTAGAGCAAATAACTGTGATTTTCATTTAAGTGGCCAGCATTACACACAATTATAAATGGATTGCAATGTGACAAAGAATTTTCAAGGAAGAGATAACATGACCAAGAAATCAAACTAGTACATCAAGAACAAGACCATGACCATGACCCAAACACAGTGGACCCCTAAACTCTCTAAGCAGCATCATTGCCATGCAGTGCAGAGGCCTGACGAATCTCATGAATCTCTATGGAGAGTCTAGTAGTCTGAGCTGAACTGGACTTGAGTACAGCTAGTGCTTCAATGCTCGTATCACAGTGTCCAATCGTTCATTTAGCTCTCCAAAGCCTGTGGTCATCTGAGCTGTAATTATGCCATCTGGCAGAGATAAGTCTCGGAGTGAGGACTATTAGGCACTTGTTCGCTAGCTGCAACACTATCATCATCTCCCTGGCATCTATAGGGTCGGACTGGGATCTTCATATCATCCTCACCGTCATCTTCATCATTAACCTCAACATTGCCGGTCCCTTACCCTTGAGTTCTAGTGACACAACCCCATCAACCAATTTGTAGCCCATCCTGTGAGCAGCAGTGAGATCAAAGGAGCTACGAGCCTTGAGGTTTGTCATCTCTTCTTTTGGAGATTTGGATGCCGATGAACACAAGAAGAGAAGTGATTGGACATACATAAGGCATAGACCTATTGGAATTGCGAAGGCATATCTGGATGTGAGAGATTAAAAGGAGTGGTAGGTTGACTTGTTCACAGTTAAGAAATGTATGAAAAGGGATTTGTGATGGCAGTCACAAGTTCCAGACTACCATCCTTGGGGACTATGATTGTGGTAAAGATATGGTGGATGAGACGATGAAGAGGAGAGAAGGAGTTGGCATTCATTTGCACACGATCTTTAGATGAATCGTATGGCTGCCGAGTGATGAGTGTGTAGTACTCAGATGCCAATGGGTGATGTTGCATGATATCAATGCCAGTATTTGGAATTGAAGTGCAACGGAAGAAAAAGATTAGAGTGATCAGAAACGGGGTGCCTTTCACCTTGGTATAAAGATCACCGTGAGCGGTTTCCCAGAGGTTGTTGTAGAACTCCGTCACAGCGGTTGGAGAGTACCGCTGTGAGAATACAAGAAGGGAGACCAGCCCTGGGTGTCAAAAAGTGGCTGCAACCCGGGAAACATGTATTCCAGAGACACAAATCAACGTATCTGGCTGCACGAACTTGGTAAAGGTGCCATGAACATTGAGAAGTTGGCAGATTTAGAGGAATAAGGAGCTCTGGCAGACGATCATCCGATGCTTCGTTCGGCGCTCAGTGTGAACCCGGAATTACCCTCGCCGACTTGGGAGAACGAGGACGACGACGGAAGCAAGCTTCTTGCTTTGGGGAGCCATCAGAAACAGGATCTCGGAGTAGAGAGGGATGTGAAAGGTGGAAGGAACACGAGAAGGGGAGACACCCGAAGAGGCAGACTCTGCTCTGCGCCCTGGAGAAAAAGGGTTTGGTGGAGAAAGGAGGAGGGAGTTTTTGGAAGTGGAAAAGGGAGGAAAGGTTGTGGGTTCCTTTTAAAGAGGATGGGAAGAGTTTTGTAAGGACGGGGTCCCACAAAAGCCCCCTAAAAGCCGCCGTGGGCTTCTAAAATAGGCCCTGCCCCGGCTGTCGACAGGTGAACAGTGTCCTGTCGATAGGCACATGCAGAAAGTGTGCCAGTGAATGTTTTGAAAGGATGTTTTCAAGGCAATGAGCTTCCAATATGTATATAAGATGAAAATAGGTAAATACACATTATAAAATGTCATACCCACTAATAGTTAGGACATGTCAATTATCGACAATGGTTGTGAAGTAATATTCCCGACTCTCAAGTTGCAGCATAGGACTACACTGAACAAAAAAGACATAGGAGAATAATAGACCGCGTTAATAAAACCATTGGCAAAAGAACATATTTCTTAGTATGTGATAGTCAAAAGGTGTATAAAAAAAATGTCTACATGGGCAATTTTTCATTAACAACAGCTTGGCCTTGAAAAGAAAAATGGAAGAGGCTACACTCTATTTCTTCTGTTGTGATTTTATCTATGCAAACAGTAAGAGAGAAAGTGGTAATTAGGATCACTATGACCTTTTTACGTGAAGATAGACATGGGTAATGCCGGTCCCCAGTACCAGTGGAAGTGACCATCAGACCATTATATAGAGATAAGGAGTAAGCCTTTTGACGCGAAGACAACATTTGTGATGCCCATATCCCCGGTTACTCAGCAATACTCATCATTGCTCTGCCTTTATTCCCTTATTGAATTTGACACACTTTGATTTATTTTTTATTTTTATTAAATAGGTAGCTTTTTTCTCCTATGTGATTGTGTGTTTTGAAATCAAGGTCAAGAGTTAGATAAAGCATAAAAGCAATCAAGACATAACATTCAATAACCTTGGACTTAGCACATGACTTAAAAACATGATATTCCACAAGGGAGTTATTCAAGTGAGTTAGGTTAGACTCATGTATTTTGTTAAATATACTCAAATGATGCAACCTAGACTCACAAGAGAATGGATGTCAAAATCATTGTGATTTGGACAATGGCGTTGATATTGTGGATAAGAAAGATTATAACATAGGTAGGGCACCAATTTGCACCTTAGATACATTAGTGAAGCATGATCATGAAGTAGTTGAGACAGGACAAGCAAAACTCAGCAAGGTGCATCTGTCGACAGCCATTGTGCTATCGACAGATTCAGACAGTGTGAATTAACTGAGTTTAGGTAGGTGGCGTCTGTCGACAGATTTTAACAGACTGAAGAATTGTGAGTTCGGGATGAGTAATTCTGTTAGGGGCTATCAACAGCAAGGAGTGGGCTGTCGACAGGAGCTATGAGAAGGGTTTTGAAAGCAGATATGAGAGATATCATTTGAGTTCCATGCCAAGGAAGTGAAGCAATGAAAAATGGATAGTTTCCCTTAAAATCAATCATCTATCTTAACTAGCTCCCCATAGTGTGTGCATGTGAAGACTCAACAAGCAAGCAATTCAAGACACATTTGCACAAGTTTAGCAAGCAATTGCATACAAGTTCATGAATAAGGACAGACCATCACAAAAAAAAAACCATTTGTGTTGAAAAGTGAATGGGCAAATTGAAAAGAATCCATATACCTAATTCAAGTAGATGACCCTTATTTGCAACTTGACTATGGATACGTGGCGGAGAATATTTCTCACGCATAATGATAGTTTCCAAACAAGCATAACTTGTTCTTCCACAGATCACCATTTTGATATACATCATAGTCGGTGCACACAAGAACATATACTTCAAAGTTTGGTATGGGCTTCATTGCATTTTGCACAATCCTAATTCTCTTCTCAATGTTGTGAATCTATCCTCAACCATGATTTTTGTGAAAATATCAGCTAATTGCTTATCAGTGGGTAAAGCTGAGCTCCAAGGATTTTTTGGCTACTTCATCTCTCAAGAAGTGATGTCTAATCTCAATGTTTTTGTCCTAGAGTGTTGGACTAGGTTCTTTGAAGGATTGATGGCACTAGTGTTGTCCAATAAGATAGGTGTGCATCAAATGTCAATATTGTAGTCAGACAGTTGACCTTTATCTACAACACTTGAGCCGACCAACTCCTGCAGCAACATACTCTGCTCTGCAGTGGAGTGAACCAAGTGTTGCTTCTTGGATGCCCACGAAACCATCAACCACCAAGTAAATGGCAGTACCACTAG
Source organism: Colocasia esculenta (assembly GCA_014218235.1). Classification (NCBI taxonomy): domain Eukaryota; kingdom Viridiplantae; phylum Streptophyta; class Magnoliopsida; order Alismatales; family Araceae; genus Colocasia; species Colocasia esculenta. Next base: position 162,523,551 of record CM024757.1, read on the forward strand.
TGATTTTCCTGTCTATCTTACATCTA
>CM024757.1:162523676-162613967 GCA_014218235.1 Colocasia esculenta
CTTCATCAGCCGTCTACATAAGTTTATGTTGTCGGCTCTCTAAGCGTTGGAGGAGGCACATGTGATGATGGCTGACCAGTCAATCGCTGCATGAAGGCCCGCATCTCTGAAATCTGATGCGCATATCCTCTAGCTCCTGGCAATCCCTGCTCCTCTCTGTACACATCTCCTCCATCTTTTTGTTTTGATCCTGCAACTGCTGCTACACCTGAGTGTGGTAGCCACCTTAGGAGCTTGATCCCTCTCCCTCTCGTATCAAGTGCGGAGCGTCTCAGCTTTACCCGCGCAACGAACACGGCCAAGCCTATCTATCCCATGATAGTTATGAAGGCATCCTCAGTTGAAACAGGGCCGGCATCATCACTCTGGAGGGAAGGAGTTGTCATCTAGGTCATCCTCTCCTATAATAAAAAATTTATTTGATTAACAAAAAAAATGTTCAATTATAAACTAAGGTATTAAAAAATTTTTATATAAGACAAAATACACTTACAAAACGATCGTTGCTTTCATCATCAACTGTAACATCCTCCTTTCATGGTCAGCCACCTTCTGATGGATTGTTTGTTTGGTTTGATGTGTTTGATATGGGGGTTGGGTTGAGTGATCCTTCATGATTGCATGTGAGGTTTTTGAGTGTAGATGCATTTCCTTGGCATGCATGGGTGTGTATAAGGGTGGTTTGAGCCTTGTTTACATCATACTACATAACCCCCTCTCTTGGTGTATTCTTGATTTGGGGTGTATGGTTTGGGGAAGGTGCTCTCAGGTGTGTATGTCTGTGGTCGCGAAATATTTGACTCTCTCACTATTAATACCACTACAAGAAATTCCGACAATAGAGACCGAATCTGAGACCAAATTGTGTCCACTATTCGGTCTCAGATCTGAGACCTAATAGTGATTGAACGATATCAGTCACTAAGTTTTAGTTTTAGTGACCGATAAAATTTCGGTCCCTATTCGGTCGCCGATTTGTGACCGAATAGTGACCGAGAAAAATCCGGTCACTAGAAGTATTCATTGGCGGGCTTACGGGTGAAACTTTGTGACCGCAATATTTCAGTCCCAATTCGGTCTCCAATCTGAGACCGAACAGTGACTAACATATTTCAGTCACAAAGTTTATGCGAGTTTAGCGACCGAATAGTGACTGACAAAAAATTGGTCACTAAAACTATCCGTTGGCGGGTTATGGGGGTGAAAGTTTGTGACCGAAATATTTTAGTCACTATTCAGTCTCCAATCTGAGACTGAATAGTGACCGAAATATTTTGGTCTCAATGGTTAGGCGGGTCTAGCGACCGAATAACGACTGAAATGTTTCGGTTGCTAGTCAGTCGCTATATCTCGTTTTAACTTCCCCGCCGCCGCGACCGTCGATATTCTCTCTTCTCTCTCCCTCTCTCTCGCCGATGCCTATCCTCTCTTCTCTCTCGTCGAGACACCGCGTCGCCACCGCCGTCCACGTTGCCGCTACTGTCGTCCGCGTCGCCGCCGCTGTCGTCCTCGTCATCGTCATCTGCGTCGCCGTCATCATCCTCTCTCCACGTCGTCGCCGCCGATAAGCTCTCTCTCTCTCTCTCTTCTCTTTGTCCAGGGGGGAGGGGGAGGGCTGCGACAGGGGGTGGGGGAGAGGGCCGCGGTTGTCGGGGGGGGGGGGGGGGGGAGGGCTGCGGTGGGAGGGGGGGGTCTCTCTCGCTCTCTCTCGTCTAGGTGGGACAGGGGAGGGCCGCGGTGGTCTCTCTCTCTCTCTTTCTCTCTATCCAAGTGGGATGGGGGAGGGCCGTGGCGGGAGTGGGGGAGACAGCCGGGGGGTCTCTCTCTCTCTTTCTCTCTGTCGGGGGGGACGAAGGAGGGCCCGCGGGTGGGAGGGGGGGGAGACAGACGGGGGGGGGGGGGGGGGGGGTGGGGGGGTGGGGGAGGGCTGTCGTGGGGGGGGGGGGTGATAGCGGGGGGGTCTCTCTCTCTCTCTCTTTCTCTCTGTCCAGGCGGGAGGGGGGGGGCCGTGGGGAGACAGTCGGGGGGGAGGGCCACGGTGGGAGGGGGGAGATAGTCAGGGGGGTCTCTCTCCTCTCTCTCTTTCTCACTATCCAGGCGGGAGGGGGGCCTTGGTGGAGGGGAAAGGTGGTGGGGGTTGGGTGGGAGGGGGGGGGAGGGGGGAGGGCCGCGGTGGGGGGGGGGGGGTTGGCCACTTGAACATATCAGTGGGGTGGGGGTTAGGGGGTAGTGGGGTGGGGTTTTAGAGGGCAGTGGGGTGGGGGTTTAGGGGGCAGTTTGTGGGGGGTTAGTGGGGTGGGGGTTTAAGGGGCAGTGGGTAGGGGGCAGTGGGGTTGGGGGCAATCGGGTGGGGGTTTGATTAGGGGGTAGTGGGGTGGGGGTGGATTCACAAAAGAAAGTGGGTTACATAATACCCATATTACTGTTTTTATAGACGCTTTTCTCCTCTTCTTTCATTTTTTACTTCTCATTTTTAGGGGACAATTGTCATTTAATAGTTACTAATTGATTAAGTCCATAACCAAGCTAGGGAGATTGGCATCATTAGCAAGGCAAGAAAATTAAAACTATGATCCATTTGATGGGTAAAATGGCAATTAAAATGATCAGGTGCAATGTACTTAGTGGAACAATGGCACAGCGGTGCAAAATTGAAGGCAAGAACAACCCCTATAAAGTAAACAAAAATTGTATCCCCTATAAAGTGGGTTTTTATTAGAATACACCACCCCTAATATGAAGAATTAATGGCATGTAGGAAGAGGACACAACCTTAGTTCAAGGTCATTGTGAATTTTTAATTTGTAGGAAGTCACAATCCTCTCCCTCCTCAACTCCCTTGGAGCTAGAGGATAGGTGTTTCGAAGTGTGTTACCCACCACTTATTAGCCATGGGATAGGCATTTATAAAGAAGGCAAATACAAACACATTTGTAAAAAAATAGTACAAACTCTTCCTTGTAGACATAGTTTAGTTTACGTTTAATTGTTCACTTTCAATTTAATGATAGTATTACACTTCTTATTTTAATGTATTGTTTAGTATTGCACTTGTTATATGTAATATATCTTGCAAGGTGTTGAACAACTTCAAAGGGAAAAAAAAAAGGCGCACTGGCCATGTGTTCTTGAATTTCACCTACTTACACAACAACCAGTAGATGATAGGAAATGATTTGGGGGAGTCAGGTTCGGATAAATGGAGAGGGACTGCCTACTTGCCCATGGGGCCGCTGCAAACCTTCACGAATGCTAGTCACATTCACGACTATGGTGCATGTGGAAAACATGCATTTGTGAGGAGTCACTGAGTGTGGATAGAGCGTTCGTGAAGGTTCGCAGCGGCCCCAAGGGCAAGTAGGCAGTCCCTCTCCATTTCTCCAAACCTGACTCCCCCAAATCTTTTTATGTCAGCTACTGGTTGCCGTGTAAGTAGGTGAAATTCAAGAACACAGGGCCAATGCACCTTTTTTTTTTTCCTTTGAAGTTGTTCAACACCTTGCAAGAAAATTTTACTACGAAATATTTTTCTTGGTTAGTATTGCAGTTCTACTTTAATGTAATTCATTTAGATGTATGTGTGAATGGTTTAATATTGCACTTGTTCACATGTAATATTTTGTTTTCATTTTCCTTTCATATTTATGTGGTTTTTAAATTTGATCTATGCATGTAAATAATTTATCACTGCACACACCTTACGAGAGCGTGTTAAGCCCGTGTCAATGAACCTTCCGTTCAAGAACTTGGGATGATGTGAACGAGTCTTATTTTCAATGATGAGAACGGTATATCTAACTCAAGTCTTGAATTTTCCCATTTTTGACAGCTGTAAATGTTCGATCACAGTTAGTGGTCCTTTCTATGTGTTTGTATATTGTTGAATTTTCGGGTGCGTCTACTCACTCCTCTCTGATATACCTTTATGCTTATATATTTTCTTAACACTTATTAGTAAGAGTTTAAGAAAATATCTTACCAATAAATTATTTTTGGTATATAGAGAGGTGTGGGGAGATGCGGCCGAAATTTTCAGCAAAAATTACAAATACATAGTAAATGGCCATATGAGTGCCGATCAAATATTCATAGAAGATTCATAATCCACAGATTCTAGAATGGTTTCAAGAGCATAGTATCAGAGAGGTGGTGATGAAGCAGAATTGAGATCCTTGAGGAGTAGTGATTCTTGAGAAGAGTATGAGTTCGAATAACACAGCTGATAATGTAAAGAGGTGCGAAATTTAGATATGATGTTTTGATTTTTTCAAAAGGAATTGGACGTTGAAAATGAAGAGTTATGCGGAAGTACACAATACGGTAATCTAGAGGGGGGGGGGGTTGAATAGATTACGGCAATTTTAAACTATTGATGGCTTCTTTTCGATGCTACAGCGATCTTAATGAAATTTGATTCAAATTCAATTAAGTGTGAGACCGCTTGAGTTGATTTAAGTGAGAACAGAAAATCAAACGTGCGTATGAACACCGTGCCTACCAATCATCTATCGCAAAACGCGAACAAACCACAGAACACGATGATTTAAGGTGGTTCGGAGTACACAACTCGTGTATCCTACATCCACCGTCCACACACACACGCAGAAACGACTGCTTATGAGCGAGTTCAACACTACAACTCAACCACACACACGTTGTCTGATGAACCACGATCAGAACAACCACAAATACGTGAATCAAGCACAAGGGATGCTCGAAACACAACCACACACACACACGATGGAATGGAAATTATGAAATGGAGAAGAATTGGAATTAGGGAACAAATCCGGTTGGAATTCTTCTCGTGGATCGTCCAAACGCTCTTCAAACTTCGATTGGATGTAGATTGATCGATGTAGAAGGTTGAATTGATGACGATCCGGCTTCAGCTCCGCATAGATGGTGATTCCACGTCGATCTGGGCGGAAAGTTGAAGCAGAGCAGCAATTTGGGGCTTTTCCTCTTGGTCCCTTGGAGGCTCTTGGATGGGAGGCTGCTCTCTGCGAATTGGCTCCAAAAGGATGCTTATATAGTGTTAGGTAAAGGTGGGGGTCGTGGAGGAAGGAAACACCCAAGTGGGGCCGGATTTGGAAACCCAAAATCTGAAGTTTCCGTCGGCTGTCGACAGGTGCACTTGCATCTGTCGACAGGCAGACTCAGGCTGAGAACTGGGTTTCAGGAAAATGAGTTTCTGAGTGTATCTGTCGACAGGCAGTTTGCATCTGTCGACAGATGCACTCAGGAATTGAAAACCTGAGCTCTGTCCTGGGTTGTCTGTGTGTATCTGTCGACAGGTACATTGCATCTGTCGACAGATACACTCAGAGATGCAAACCTGAGTTCTGTCTTGGAATGACTGTATGAATCTGTCGACAGGTAGAGTTCATCTGTCGACAGACACCTTTTTGACAGATTTTTGTGCTTTCTGCTCATCTCTTCAATGCTCCATGTTTCATGCTTGTGCACCTACATGCAAATACATTGTTAGTGATATACATTGTATGATTTAGCAATGTTTAACTCAATCACTTTCATGTGTTTTTCATGTTAGTTAGCACATCAATTTTGCATTAAATCAATGTTCAAGGGTGTTAATGTGATCATCAAAAACATGATATATGAAAAACCCAACAATCTCCCCCTTTTTGATGATGACAAAAACATTCAATTGATGCATATATTGATGTTCTCCCCCTTTTTGACAACATGCAAAAGGTCAAGTCAAGCAAAAATAAACATGAACTGAGTTTTCATTGATTGATCATTGAAATTTCACAGTACATTTGATAATCATTACATGACTCAATAAAAAGAAAGGGAAATAACATGAACAAGCAAAAGATGATAAGACAAGTGAGACTAATTCCCATCTAAGACTCTTAGTGACCTCTAATGACCCTGAGACCCTCTATTCATGTCATGTCCAGCAGAGGAGGGTGACGGGATCCATCTCTCTCGGAGTAGAGGTGGTCAAGCCGGTCATCCAGAGTGTTGAGGCGAGCATCCACTTGATCAAATCTTGAAGTCATCTGAGCAAATCCTGAGATCATTTCTTGATGGATTTGTGCCAAGTAATCATGAACGGATTGTTGTGGAGGCACAGGTACATCATCAAACTCTTGAGCTTGGTCAGGCATTTGCTCATCTTCAGGTTCTTCATCACTGCCTTCATTTGCTTCATCGCTTCATTGTCTTCTTCACCAGTTGACACGTCAGCTCCTTGTGGTTCCTGTCCCTTGAGAGTCCTTGTGACGACGCCGTCTACAATCTTGTAGCCCATGCGGTTGGCGGCGCAGTGAGGTCAAAGGCACTTCGGGATTTTAGTGAGATGAGCTCACTTGGAGGGATAGGAATGCCAAGGAAAATAAGAAGAGAAGTGATGGGGCAAGCATATGGCATTGATCTTTTGGTGTTAGAGAAACACCGACGGATGAGGCTTATCATGAGTTCAGGAAGATTGATTTCTTGACACTTGAGGAAAAAGATGAACAAGGATTTGTGGACCTCGGTGACTAACTCTCGACTTCCATCCTTCGGGACGATCAAGGTAGTGAAGATGTGATGGATCATCCGGATCAAGGGAGGAAAGGAGTTGGCGTTGAGACGAGCAATCTCCTTGGTAGTGTCATAAGGTTCCAACGTGAGAAGCTCATAGTACTCAGAAGCAGAGGGATTGTAGTTGAAGATTTCAACTCCTGAGTTTGGAATTTCAAGGGCTGTGGAGAGAAGATTTGCGGTGAGGCGAAAACGAGTGCCTTTCACCGAAGAGTAGATATCTCCCTGATCGGAAAGCCCTAAGTTATTGTAGAACTCGGATACGGCAGTTGGAGAGTATTGCAAGTGGGAGTATAAGAAGGATGTCCACCCTTGAGTGTCAAAATAAGGTAGGAGTGAGGGGAACATCGGTGCTAAGGACTCGAAGTCCACATACCGGGATTGGACAATCTTCTTGAAGGTGCCGTTGGGTCGGATAAGACGGAGACCTTGAGGAACGATGAGTTCCGGTAACCGATCCTCACGATGCTTGCTGCGGCGTTCAGAAGGAGCCCTGGAGCTTTCTCCGGCGTCCGTCGGAGCGCGACGACGGCGAGCGAGAAGCTTCGATTTGGGTGCCATCGCAGGAGGAGGATGAGAATGGTGTGAAGGCAGAGTGGAGGGATCCCAGACGAGGAGCAGGATCGTCGGAGACGGAGCCCTGAAGGGGGAAAGAGAGGGGGTTTGGAGAGGAGGAGGAGGGAACAAGAGAGGAGGGGTGAAAAAGGGTCGTGGGTGGCCTTAGAATGGACTTGGAGGGTTTTAAAAGGAAGGCCCCACAAAAAGGAGGTGAACCGGCGCGAGGGTTTTCTGAAAAAACGGATCTGGGCCGTCGTCTGTCGACAGATGCCAGTCTATCTGTCGACAGATAGCTCCTTTTTGGTGAAAACTTGATTTTTGTCAAAATTTTTCAAAGGGACAAGTGTTCATTTGTTGTTTTAAGGCAAAATGGGTGTATGTGCAAGACAAAAATCCATATCCATTAAGATGAAGACATGACACAAATCTAAAAAGATTTTGAATTAAAAATGATAAGATCTTTAATTAGATCATGAGGAACACATTTCACAAAAGCCAGTGAAAATTAAATAACTCTTTTGATTAAGGCCGTTGAAGACAAACATGCATTTAAATAGAGATGATAGTCAGATGACAATTGAATTAAATGCCACAAGAATGTCTTACCGAAGAAACACATTGGACTTGACAAAAAATTTCGGAGGCTTCACTCTATTTCTGGTATGATCTTGGAAGATTTAAGCAACGAAGATGGAAAAGAGTGGCAATGAGGAGCACTTTCACTTTTTCATGTGAAGGTAGACATTTGTGATGCCAATACCCCCAGTTACTCAATGTGAGTGTCCATCAAGCCATTGTATAGAGATAATGAAACAACCTTTTGACGCGAAGACTGACATTTGTGATGCCCATGTCCCCGGTTACTTAGTGATTTTCATCATTGCTCTACCTCCATCCCACAAATGAAAAACAAATTTGTTGATTGAACTGAAGAAATAGGTAGCTTTTCTCCCTTTTTTTTTTTTTTTTTTATTTTTGCTTTTTGTCAAGTACATGAGATTTCTTTAGGCAAGTTGTAATGTGGAACATTAAATTCAAGAGTTTTCTGATTTTTCAAATCATTTTAGATTCATGTTTAACGACAAGGGAGTTATTCAAAGGAGATGTTTAAAAATCATTTGGTTTGCTCATTATGTTCAAAATGATCTAAAAAGACCTTAATCAGGTCATGCATCAAAAACATTTAGACTTGGTTCATGACTTCGACATGAAGTGGATATGAAGGGTATATTGCACACAAACAAACCAAGGTTTACCTTTAAATCAATTAAGGAACACTTTTCTTGAAAAGTATGAAGAAGGATTTGAAAAATAAAGAGAGAATGGGTGTATCTGTCGACAGAAGAAGTCTGTCTGTCGACAGATGCACACAGACTGAGGAATTGAAGTTTCTGCCAGAACAAGACTGATTGAATCTGTCGACAGATGGAATGTGTCTGTCGACAGATAGGAACAGAGTGGATTTTTCTTGTTTCAGATTGATTGCACTTTTGAGTTCAAGGAAGTGAGAATTCAACAAGTAGATGTATGAGGAGTTTCCTCAATAAGATACTCATCTATCCTTAACTCACTCCCCCATAGTGTGTGCACGTGTTGACACAACATCTAAGCAAGGATTCACACAAGCATTTGATACAAGACAAACATGTCATGAAAGGAAGGTCATACACAAGCACATGGTCACAGAAAAAACATTGTCTCATGGAGTTAACATGATAAAATGTAAGGAAACTAAAAATCCTATGTGAAGTACAGGACCTTTATATGTAATGGGACTATGGATACTTGGCGGAGAATTTTTCTCACGCATGATGATAGTTTCCAAACAAGCCGAACTTGTTCTTCCACAGTTCACCATTTGATATACCACATAGTCATTCACACATAAAGAGCATGTATCCAAAATGGATAGTCAGTTTCATTGCATTTTACACAAACCCAATTCTCTTCTTAAGGATGTGAATCTATCTTCAGACAAGGGTTTGGTGAAAATATCAGCCAATTGTTTTTCTGTGGGAATGAAAATGAGTTCCAAGGTTTTATTGGCAACTTCATCTCTCAAGAAATGATGACGGATTTCTATGTGTTTAGTCCGTGAGTGTTGGACAGGGTTTTTTGAAAGATTGATAGCACTTGTGTTGTCACATAGGATAGGTGTGCATCCAATTTGAACATTATAGTCAGCTAACTGACTTTTGATCCACAACACTTGAGCTGCACAACTTCCTGCAGCGACATATTCTGCCTCTGCAGTGGAGAGTGCAACCGAGTGTTGTTTCTTGGATGCCCACGAAACCATGCAACCGCCAAGGAATTGGCAATATCCACTAGTGCTTTTTCTATCGATTTTACATCCAGCATAGTCAGCATCAGAATATGAAATCAAATCAAAGCTACTGCCTGCTGGGTACCAAAAACCCAAATTGCATGTTCCGGAGAGATATCGGAAAATTCTCTTGACTGCAATTAAATGGCTTTCCTTTGGACTAGATTGATATCTAGCACAAAGGCAAACACTAAATTGAATATCCGGTCTACTTGCAGTAAGATAAAGGAGTGAGCCAATCATACCTCGGAAGTGCTTTGCATCTACCGGTTTACCTTTCTCATCATTTTCCAATTTGATGCTTGTGCTCATTGGGGTGGAGGCCGGTTTAGCTTGCTCAAATTGAAATCGTTTGAGAAGCTCTTTGACATACTTTTCTTGATTTATGAAGAATCCGTCTTTATGTTGTTTCACCTGCAAACCAAGAAAGAATTGAAGCTCCCCCATTAGACTCATCTCAAATTCACTGTGCATGTGTTTAGAAAATTCTCACACAGTGAAGGGTTAGTAGAACCAAATATGATATCGTCCACATAAACTTGAACAACAATTATGTGATTGCGAACTTTCTTAGTGAAGAGTGTTTGGTCTACTTTACCTCTTGAGTAGCTCTTGCTTACCAGATAATTGCTTAGTCTATCATACCAAGCTCGAGGTGCCTGTTTCAAACCATAAAGAGCTTTGTGCAATTTATACACATGGTTAGGCATTTCAGAATTTTCAAAACCTGGTGGTTGAGAGACATAGACTTCTTCTTTGATATAGCCATTTAAGAAAGCAGTTTTAACATCCATTTGATAGAGTTTAAACTTATGGGAGCATGCATATGCCAATAAAATTCTGACTGCTTCTAACCTGGCTACAGGAGCAAAGGACTCTTCAAAGTCTACACCAAATTCTTGACTATATCCTTTTGCTACGAGTCTTGCTTTATTTCTTATCACTTTTCCTTCTTCATTAAGTTTATTCCTAAACACCCATCTAGTTCCTATGATAGAGATTTCAGGGGTTTTAGGAACTAAACTCCATACATTATTTCTTTGAAATTGACCAAGTTCCTCATGCATAGCATCAATCCATGAGTTGTCTTTTAAGGCTTCTTCAACATTTTTGGGTTCCACTTGAGAGACAAAGGCAAAAAGATCATGTTCAATTATTTTTCTTACTTGAGACCTCGTTTGAACAGAATCATTTAAACTACCTATCACATCATCAAGTGGGTGATCTTTGGAATACCTCACATTTGTGATTGTTGAAGGGCCGGGAGTATCTTGTCCTTGAGGAATTTGATCTTGTGAATGTTGTTCTTCAGGAGGATCACTTTCTGGTGGATTCTCTTCAAGTGTTTCATCTTGTTTTCTGAATGCTATTTCATCATCTTCATCGTAGTCCCGGTGAAGATATCCACCTTTGGTCTTGGAGTCTACTTCAGATTTGTCTTTTGCTTTGACTTGTAGATCCTTAAGCGATGTTCCTTCATCCTCTTCTTCAATCCTGTTAACATTCAATCTGTTAGACTTGGCATAAGTCTCATCAAAAATGACATGTGGAGTTTCTTCCACAGTTCGTGTTTTATTGTTAAACACCCTATATGCCCTAGAGTGTTCTGAGTAGCCTAGAAAAACACCTTGATCACTTTTGGCTTCAAATTTATCTAAATCAGATTTATCATTGTTGTGAATAAATACCTTTGAGCCAAAAACTCGGAAGTACCCAAGGTTGGGTTTCTTACCTTTCAATAACTGGTAGGGGGTTTTCTTTATCACAGGTCTTACCATGGCTCTGTTTAGAATGTAGCACGAAGTGTTCACTGCTTCTGCCCAAAATCTTTTGGAGAGTTGGCCTTCAACCAGAAGAGTGCGAGCCATTTCCACCAATGTTCTGTTTTCCTCTCCACTACTCCGTTTTGTTCTGGAGTCCTTGGGGAAGAGAACAGATGTTCAATCCCTTGGTGCCTGCAAAAATCAGAAAATGCATTGTTATCAAATTCTCCCCCGTGATCGGTGCGGATTGAGCATATTTTATTCACATTGCCATGCTCAATCTTGTTAAAGAATTCTTGAAAGATTGTGAGTGTTTCACTTTTGTGTGCCAAGAATTTGACCCATGTGAACCTAGAGAAATCATCTACAATGACAAAACCAAAACGTTTGCCATTGAGACTTAGAGTTCTAGTTGGTCCAAACAGGTCCATGTGCAACAGTTCAAATGGTTTAGATGTGCTTACCGGTGCTTTAGATTTGAAAGACTTCCGGGGTTTTCCTTGTGCACATGCATCACAAAAACTTTCGTTGTTGCTAAAAGAGATGTCAGGAAGTCCACTTACCAATTTGAGCTTCATGATCTTGTGCAACACGTTGTAGCTCGCATGGCCAAGCCTACGATGCCACAAGGTCAATTCATCCTGTCTATTTGCAACAAGACACAAGTTGTCATTTTCTGGATCATCTAAATCAACTAAGTAAATGTTATTCACTCTTTTTCCAGAAAATTTTACACTTCCTGTTTCTTTATCAACAATTTGACATGAATTTGATTCAAAAATGACGTTGTGACCTCTATCACATAATTGACTTATGCTAAGCAAATTGTGATTAAGGCCATCAACCAACAGTACATTTTCAATTGAATTGGAGGAACACTTACCAACATTACCTGTGCCAATGATTTGGCCTTTGTTGTTACCTCCAAAAATGACTTGTCCTCCGTCTTTCTCCACTAGGAAACAGAATTTACCTTTGTCGCCCGTCATGTGCCTCGAACAGCCGCTATCCAAGTACCATTTGTTTTGATGTTGGGCTGCTAGGCATTCCTGCAATGTGGATCAGACAAGAGGTTTTGGTACCCAAATTACTTTGGGTCCCAAAATTTCATTCATGCAACAAAGTAGATGTTTAGGAATCCAAACTTGTTTGACTTTTTGTTTCTTTGGATTATTCCAACATTGTTTTTCATCATGACCAATCTTTTTACACACATTGCATGAAGGAATTTCTTTTCAATTTTCTGTTGCTTGATAGACTGTTTATTCATTGAAATGTTCTTGTCTGTCGACAGGCACCGTTGTATCTGTCGACAGGTGGCTTTTTCTTTTGTTTGTTGGGAACATTTTGTTTGTGTAGTAGTGGCTTGGTCTGAGACTTTCTTGAATTATGCTTTGTGGGAGCATGCTTGCTTGTGCTTGGGCTAGGATCAACAAATGAAGTATCAATGACTCTCCTATTTTCTTTTGTTTGACAGGTTGATATCCTAATCCATGCTTGGTTACATGTATTTTGGCGCCCAAAACGCATCTAGATTTTGCTTCCTTTTACAAATTTCATTAGTCCTCAGATTTTTCTTTCAATTCCTTTTCAGTTTGTTCCAACTTTTTCTTGGTTTCCAATTGTTCTTCTTGAAGGAATTCAATAGAATGTCTTAAACAGTCTTTTTCTTTTTGTTTCTTGCAATTTCATTTTCAAGCAATCCATTTCTTCATTATGAGTCTTTTCATCAACTTTCATCATTTCTAATTTTGTCAGGAATGCAATTCGTTCATCATTGTTCTTATCATGCACAAGGGAGTTGCATTTCTTTTTAATGCTCTATTCTCAGATCTATATTCACGAAAATTTTCAAATAAAGTAGTGTATGCTTCCTCCCATTCACTTGCAGTGAAATCATCAAATGAGAAATTTACCTCGCTGGAGTCATCACTCCTGGCCATCAAGCATTTCACTTCTTCATCATCGGATGTTCTTGTGCATCTTCATCTTCATCACTCCAGGTGGCCAACATTGCTTTGGCCTTTTTGGAGGTGAATTTGTCTTTCTTCAGCTTCTTCTTGAGTTCCGGGCATTCTCCTCTCATATGCCCCTGTTTCTTGCATTCATAACAAACAATGTCAGATTTTTTGTTTGACTCATATTTCTGTGAAAAATTTTTCTTAGGAAAGGATTTGGAATTACCTGTTTCTCTCCTCTTGAACTTCAAAAATTTCTTGAATTGTCTAGTGAGCATTGCCATTTCACCATCATCACTCTCACTAGATGTTTCTTGCTCATCACTATCTTGTTGAATAGATTTCTTGGAGCTTGTTGATGTTTTATTGGATGCTTTTTAAGCAATTGACTTTCTAGGATTTTCTTCTAATTCTTTTCTTTTGATGTTGATTTCATATGTCATTAGAGAGCCAATTAGTTCATCCAATTTCATTTGGAAAGGTCTTTGGAATCCTCAATGACAGTGGCCTTAGTATTCCAAGATGAAGTAAGAGATCGAAGGATCTTTCTCACTAAGTCACTTTCAGAGTATTCCTTCTTAAGACCTTTTAGCCCGTTAACTATTAGCATGAATCTTGCAAACATGTCTGATATGGTTTCATCAGTTTTCATCTTGAACATTTCATATTCAGACACTAACATGCTAACTTTAGTTTCCCTTACCTCGGACGTACCTTCGTAGATAAGTTCAAGCTTGTCCCACATCTCTTTGCTGTTGAGAGATGTGGAGACTCTTGAGAACTCCTTTGGATGCACCGCACATTGCATCATGTTTAGTGCATCCAGTTGAGAGTTCCCTTGGCTATTTGGTCTTTCGTCCAGGTGTCTTCGCTCGGGCAATACTATGGTCCTTGCTGACTATCTTCACAGCTCGTAGTTTTGAGCTCTCAAAAATACCTGCATACGTTTTTCCAATAGGAATAGTCAGTGCCATCAAAATAGGGTGGCTGGTTACTGAAGTCCTCGGCCATATACCCTTTGCTAGAATCCATAAGATCGAAAATCTCCTGATCGCTAGATCAAATTCGAAAAGCGTAAATCGGAGAAACCCGCTCTGATACCAATTGAAGAGTTATGCGGAAGTACACAATACGGTAATCTAGAAGGGGGGGGGTGAATAGATTACGCATGTTACTTAGCTAACTCTCAGACACTAGAGTAAAAGGTAAAGTAGAAAAAACCAGTCAGAGTGTAAGCAATGATGGAACAACAATGATAATCTGTAAGGTTTCAATAGAGCGCAGCGGAAACGCGAATCCCTCAGGTAGATATCGTTGCCGGCGGTCGGATCGAACTTAAAACGGTAAACCACGCACAGGCAGATCTCATCTTTACCTTTGCGGGGTTGCGTAACTCCCGAATCCGGGGAGGAGGTGGCGCAGGAGGCGCGGTGCTTCAAGCCGTTCAAGTGTCCGGCCTCTAGACATCCACGCGAGCTCCGGACGCAGACGGGATCTCCTCGTTCTCCACGCGTCTCCCGGATCTCAGCTCCACCATGTGCCGAAGAGGAGAGAGAGGGTGGGGGGCGCCCTGGGAGAGAGAGAGGAGGGGGGGCGGCAGGGTTAAGCCTGGAGCTTGGCCCAGGGTTTAACTCTCAGCGTATATTTATAGACACCGCGGTTTTTCACAAAAACCCAGTCATTGTCTATAAAGAACACCTTGCCCAGTCTGCTCGGAACTCTTATGCGTGTGACCCTCTAGGCCCAACTGCTAGTCCAGTTTTCAGCCCATTAAGCTCAATAACTCTTTATTGACTTATGGTAATTAATTAACATCTCATATTAATTAATTACACAATCAATTATCGTCTCACGATAATTGACCGGGCTTCCAATCAAGTTGGGTGCCAAGCAACACCACTTGATCCTGGAAAGCATTGGGGTTCAACAACCCATTCAAGGAACCTTTTGTATCATCAGTTACCACGTGACTTAATCCTTCGCTCGTACAATGCTCCCGAGTGCACTTAGGGTATGGTCAACTGTCAAACCCTAATGTGTGTACTCACTTGGTTTAGATGCCGCATAACAATATCAGAAAACTCCTTTTCTGATAAGTAGTCTTGCCCTGGCCAGGGACTATCAGGCATCCTTCCGTAGAGCATTCACTCTCCTATTACCGAGAGCGAGCGATCCCATATTGACCACACAATCACCTTCGAAGGTATTCCCTAGATCCGATCACTTAACTGATTAAGACCTCATGGCTAGAGATCTATAAGTCAAGGTCAAAACCCAGAAGTCCACCAACAAGGTGTCCTTGGTGTCTCAGGTCTAAGGACCAATCACGCCACTGTGACAATGAATCTAGCTGGTTGACAGTTAGGTAACATTACCATCCAGCGATTCATAACGGATCAGTTCAGTGAACTCATTCTCCAATGAGCACCTACAGATTCACCTTAGTGTCTCCACACAAGTGACTATGAGACCAGTCACCCTCATCATATGAGCAGGTGCAATCTATACTAGTCTAACCGGATATTCAATGTCCTTCTTGAATATCCTCCGACTAGGAACAATTAAGAATATACGTTTAAAGGATATTAATCTCATTGTTATGATCTCATCATAATTAATATCCATTGCGTATATTCATGGACTTCATAATGAAACGATAAACGAATTACACATAATGAATATAAAAGCCTTATTATTATTATCAAAGAACAAGATTGTACAAGTTATGATTGGCTTGAGGACATCCATAACTAACAATCTCCCACTTGGACTAAAGCCAATCACCTTTATGTCTTAAACCCATAGACTCTAGGTGGCGCTCAAACACAATTTGAGACAGAGGCTTTGTCAATGGATCTGCAATGTTGTCGACTGAAGGAACTCTTTCCACCAGTACATCTCCTCTAGTGATAATCTCCCTGATCAAGTGAAATCGCCTCAGAATGTGCTTTGACTTCTGATGAGACCGCGGCTCTTTCGCTTGCGCAATGGCCCCATTGTTGTCACACAGCAATGGGATTGGATCAGAGTCACCCGGTACCACACCAAGGTCGGTGATGAACTTCTTCATCCACACTCCCTCCTTGGCGGCTTCAGCTGCAGCAATGTACTCAGCTTCTGTCGTCGAGTCTGCAGTGGTTTCTTGCTTGGAACTCTTCCAGCTCACTGCACCCCCGTTCAAAGTGAACACAAATCCAGATGTAGACTTGCTATCATCTGGATCCGACTGGAAACTCGAGTCAGTATATGCCCGAGTTTCAAGTCCCCTCCTCCATAGACAAAATATATCCTTAGTCCTTCTCAAGTACTTAAGGATACATTTCACAGCCATCCAGTGTGTTTCACCTGGATTTGCCTGATATCTGCTCGTAACACTTAGAGCAAATGCCACATCAGGCCTTGTACATATCATGGCATACATGATAGACCCTATAGCCGAGGCATAGGGGACTCTATCCATGGCTGCCCTCTCTTCAGGAGTCTTAGGAGACTGCTCCTTAGAGAGAATAATCCCATGTCTCATAGGTATGAGACCTCTCTTGGAATTTTCCATGCCAAACCTTTTGACAATGGTATCTATGTACATGGATTGGGTCAAGCCAAGCATCCTCTTAGATCTATCTCTATAGATACGTATTCCCAATACGTAGGATGCTTCTCCCAAATCCTTCATGGAGAAGTTCTTTGACAGCCAAACCTTTACTGATGATAACATCCCTACATCATTCCCAATGAGTAAGATGTCATCAACGTAAAGTACAAGAAAAGTGATAGCACTCCCACTGATTTCTTATACACACATGGTTCATCTTCATTCTTAATGAAGTCATAAGATTTGATAGCCTCATCAAACCTTATGTTCCAACTACGAGAAGCTTGCTTCAATCCATAGATGGATCTTTGAAGCTTGCATACTTTATCTGGACACTCTTTGGATGTAAATCCCTCAGGTTGTATCACACTTCCTCCTCAATGTTTCCATTAAGGAAAGCGGTCTTCACATCCATCTGCCAGATCTCGTAATCAAAGTATGCAGCTATGGCAAGAAGAATTCTGATCGACTTTATCATGGCAACTGGTGAGAAAGTTTCGTCATAGTCAATTCCTTGCCTTTGACGATACCCCTTTGCCACCAACCTTGCCTTATAAGTGTCGATCTGTCCATCTGCACCGATCTTTCTCTTAAAGATCCACTTGCACCCAATAGGTACAATACCTTCGGGCAAGTCTACCAAGTTCCAAACTTGGTTGGTGTACATGGACTGCATCTCAGAATTCATGGCATCTCGCCATTTCCCTGACTGAGGACAATCAACAGCCTCTTGGTAGGTCTTTGGATCACCATCCTCATCAAAAGACATGCCTTCACTGATATGTCCAACATATCTTTCAGGCTGTCTAGGTACTCTACCAGACCTACGCTGAATGTGTGTATAATCCTGAACAGGTTCCGGAACCGATGTCTCACCCAGTGGACTTTGCACAATTTGTGGATCTAGAACCTCTTCTAGATCTATTTTACTCCCACTGTCCTCTTGGGTAAGGTACTCCTCTTCCAAGAAGACAGCTCTCCTGGCGACAAACACTCTTTGTTCACCAGGATGGTAAAAGTAGTACCCAAATGTTTCTTTTGGGTATCCAACAAATCTGCACTTATCGGTTCTAGATTCCAGTTTATCTGGGTCATGTCTCCTCACGTGGGCAGGACAGCCCCAGATTTTAACATGTTTAAAATCAGGCTTTCTACCCTTCCATATCTCATATGGAGTGGAAGACACAGATTTACTGGAACCCTGTTCAGCAGATATGCCGCTGACTCTAGCGCATATCCCCATAAGGAAACTGGTAACTGTGAACGGCTCATCATGGATCGCACCATGTCCAACAAGGTACGATTTCTCCTTTCCGATACACCATTCATCTGTGGTGTATAGGGAGGAGTCCATTGAGAAAGGATACCATTGTCCTTTAAGAATGTGTGAACTCTGTACTTAAGTATTCACCTCCTCGGTCTGACCGTAGGATTTAATACTCTTTCCAGTTTGCTTCTCAACTTCATTCTTAAATTCTTGGAATTTCCCAAAGGCTTCAGATTTGTACTTCATTAAGTAAACAAATCCGTACCTTGAGTGATCATCCGTGAATGTAATGAAGTATGAGTAGCCACCCTTGGCTTGGGTAGACATTGGACCACATACATCCGAATGTATTAGTTCCAATATGTCCTTGGCCCTATCTCCATGTCCACTAAATGGAGATTTGGTCAACTTACCCATTAAACAGGATTCGCAAGTTGCATATGATTCATAATCAAATGGATCCAAGTATCCATTCTTATGCAACTTTTGAAGCCTATTCTCACCAATGTGACCAAGCCTACAATGCCACAAGTAGGCAGTGTTCACACTATTCTTACTTCTCTTAGGAGAAACATCAACGTGGAGATTATCATAAGAAACATCAAGTAGATACAAACCATTCACCAAATTTGCTAAAGCAACTAGTTTATTTCTCAAATAAACTGAACAACTATTGTTCTCAATGGTAAACTTGTATCCAACTCTGTCTAAACAAGAAACAGAAATAATGTTCTTAATGATGCTAGGCACAAATAGCAATCATCTAATAAAAGTAAATCTCTTGAGGGTAACTTGAGCTTCACTGTCCCCACAGTGTGTGCACCAACACTTGTGCCGTTTCCAAGCCTCAAGTTCACCTCGCCCTTGCTCAGCTTCCTTCTACTTGTCAGCACCTGCACATCATTGCAGATATGAGAAGCACATCCAGTGTCAAAACCCAAGATGTAGAATCTCTAATAGACAAGTGAAGATCTATCATATAGATACCTGAAGCTTCGCCAAGCTTCTGCTTCTCCTGAGCCTTCATTGCAAGGTAATCCTTGCAATTTCTTTTCCAGTGCCCTTTTTCTTGCAGTGGAAGCACTCGCCCTTTTCTTCTCCTTTGCCTGTGTCCTTCTTTTGTTTCTGCTTAGACTGCTTCTTTGCATTGCCTTTCTTAAAGGCTTGCCCTGCTCTCCTCTTCTTGTTGGACTTTCCAACCATGAGAACAGTGGGCTTTTCCTTCTTAAGGTTGCCCTCAGCAGTCTTTAGCATGTTGAGCATCTCAGCTAAACTCACCTCAATCTTGTTCATTGTGAAGTTCACAATGAACTGGGAATATGAATCTGGAAGTGACTGGAGAATGAGGTCCGTGCTTAGTTCCTTGTCAAGAGGAAAACCAAGCCCTTCGAGCCTCTCAATCCACTCTATCATCTTCAGCACATGTGATGTACTGAAGACCCCTCTGCCATGCGAGCTCTGAACAGGGCCTTGGATATCTCATATCTCTCCACCCTGCTCTGCTCTTCAAAGAGCTCTTGCAAGTGCTGCATGATGGATCTAGCATCCATGTTCTCATGCTGCCTTTGCAACTCATTGCTCATTGAGGCAAGCATGTAGCATTGGGCCAGAGTGGAATCCTCCTTCCACTTCGCAAACTCAAGCGTTTCCCCTTCAGGTGCATCAAGGGGTGGTTCAGCTGGGATCTCCCTTCCAGGACATAGGCAATGCGCTCAGACCTGAGGACAATCTTCAGGTTTCTGAGCCAATCCGAGTAGTTGGGCCTGTCAATCTGTTGGCATCCAGTATGCCACGGAGTGGGTTACCTGACGACATTTTTGCCTATAAAGGAAATGTAAAGACAATTAGCAGATGCTCATAATAATAATTAAATCTAGATTAGGACTTTAATCAAGATTAGCTCCCACTATTTTTCGGCAGACTGTATAACCCTCAGATATACAGAATGGGAGACACCGACGGTCTCCTAGTGGGGATCGGAATCTCACAGACTCATAGCATGATCTTGTGGATAGCACAACAAACCATACTATGATCTGAAAGCGGTCAACCCTTGACACTTGCAACTCTTGCAATATCCGATCTTATTTTGGCCCCTGAATTTTAATGACCTTGTGGATAGCACAACAAGTCATTAAATCCAGTCTAAGCAATACCATCATTACGTAACGAGCATAGATTTGGATGTAGCCCTTGTGGATAGCACAACAAAGCTACACCGGTCCTCTACCCGTTTAAGGCATCATCATGCCATAGTTTTAGTCTGTCATTAGACTTGACAAGCCTTGTGGATAGCACAACAAACTTGCCCGATCTAATGGCAATCCTAAAACTATAATGATGGAGGGCCACGTAATTCATTCTAAATGATTACGCTACGGCTTAAAGTTTGAACGAGGAGGGATTTTGACATATTTTATCTTGGTCTCTATATCTGCGTGCTATTGATATATAGAATTTGGAATATCATATATTTAATTATATATATCATAGCACATTCCACACATATCAAATATATGAAGAAAAACGATGGATGATCATGGACTTTAACCTAGAGTGGCATTACCAGAGCCAGTTGGTAATCCACAAATATGGTGAACAAATGGCACCCCGCATCTGATGCTTTAGCTTGATGTAACTTTATCTCCATGAAGGTCCTGCATGGTACTCTCCTCCATCTCCGCCAATCCGCTTCTTATAATTACAAGTAATATTTAAATTGGGCTCGCAGGCCCATAAATGTACATCAGATAATAATAAGAAACCTTGAACAAGTCAAGGGAGTACATAACAGGAGGGAGATAGAATGTACAACCCGGATTTAATAGAGGGAGAGAGGGAGGCACGCAGTCCTCATAAATTATCATTTGCCATTAACCATAACATTCATCACATGATATCTAAGTCCATGACCATCCATCCACATACATCACATGCATCAACAAGCAATTATCACATAATTACTTCTGAAATATTTTACTTCAAAAATTATAATTATACTTTGAAAACCATTTAACTAAACAATTTAGCTAACATGGATACATCTAATCAACATTAGAAAACGTCATTCAGCGTTACTGCATGAAGTCGCCAAGATGTACAGTTAATTAATTTAAAAATCACATTTCTAAATCAATAACATGCTTTAATTAGATAGTAGGAATAACTAAACAATTTAGATTTTCCTTAAACTAATTAAGCAATGGGTCAAACAACTGAAAATTAATTACAGAGATCTAAACACCTTTAAAACTCTCAAAATATTTTCAGAATTTTCTGGATTTTAAAACCTGTTAATGTTTTTAAACAATTTAAAAACAATTAAAACAATTTTAAAAATTAAAAGGGGAGGGGGGGGGGGACCGGATCCGGTGGGGCGCGCGGGTGGCCCGGGCCCCGCCCTGGGTCGGGTAAGTTACCCGGACCCAGGGCCGGGGGGCGACCCGCGGGTCGCCCCCTCCGCCCGCTAGGGCTCGCCCAAGGGCGAGCCTAGGCCGCCGCCTCCCTGGTTGCAGGGCCGCAGCGGGGGGGGGGGGGGGCCGCACCGCCCGGGTGGCGCGGACGGCGCCGCCGGCGCCGGACCTCGCCGCCTTCTCCCTGGGCACCCAGAAAACACCCGAAAATGACCTACAAACCTGCAAATCGCCACTTCTTGGACTGTCCAAGAAGCTACAACCAGTGCGACGGCGGCACTTTGCAGGTGCCCGTACGACCTCCACGGGTGGCCAAACGATGGCACGAGGGTTCTTCGGGAAGCCCTTGGTACCAAGAACGCTTCCATGTACCAAGCAATGCACATCCCATGTGCGACCCACGAACACGAAAAATTGGCAATTGTGCACAACGCGAATCGACAAAACACATGAAATATCATACATGAGACGCCGATTCCGAACGTACCAGCAACCTGGCTCTGATACCACTGTAAGGTTTCGTATAGAGCGCAGCGGAAACGCGAATCCCTCAGGTAGATATCGTTGCCAGCAGTCGGATCGAACATAAAACGGTAAACCACGCACAGGCAGATCTCATCTTTACCTTTGCAGGGTTGCGTAACTCCCGAATCCGGGGAGGAGGTGGCGCAGGAGGCGCCGGTGCTTCAAGCCGTTCAAGTGTCCGGCCTCTAGACATATCCACGCGAGCTCCGGATGCAGACGGGATCTCCTCGTTCTCCACGCGTCTCCCGGATCTCAGCTCCACCATGTGCCGAAGAAAGGAGAGAGAGGGTGGGGGGCGCCCTGGGAGAGAGAGAGGAGGGGGGGCGGCCAGGGTTAAGCTTGGAGCTTCGCCCAGGGTTTAACTCTCAGCGGTTATTTATAGACACCGCGATTTTTCACAAAAACCCAGTCATTGTCTATAAAGAACACCTTGCCCAGTCTGCTCGGAACTCTTATGCGTGTGACCCTCTAGGCCCAACTGCTAGTTCAATTTTCAGCCCATTAAGCTCAATAACTCTTTATTGACTTATGGTAATTAATTAACATCTCATATTAATAATTACACAATCAATTATCGTCTCACGATAATTGACCGGGCTTCCAATCAAGTTGGGTGCCAAGCAACACCACTTGATCCTGGAAAGCATTGGGGTTCAGCAACCCATTCAAGGAACCTTTTGTATCATCAGTTACCACGTGACTTTAATCCTTCGCTCGTACAATGCTCCCGAGTGCACTTAGGGTATGGTCAACTGTCAAACCCTAATGTGTGTACTCACTTGGTTTAGATGCCGCATAACAATATCAGAAAACTCCTTTTCTGATAAGTAGTCTTGCCCTGGCCAGGGACTATCAGGCATCCTTCCGTAGAGCATTCACTCTCCTATTACCGAGAGCGAGCGATCCATATTGACCACACAATCACCTTCGAAGGTATTCCGCTAGATCCGATCACTTAACTGATTAAGACCTCATGGCTAGAGATCTATAAGTCAAGGTCAAAACCCAGAAGTCCACCAACAAGGTGTCCTTGGTGTCTCAGGTCTAAGGACCAATCACGCCACTGTGACAATGAATCTAGCTGGTTGACAGTTAGGTAACATTACCATCCAGCGATTCATAACGGATCAGTTCAGTGAACTCATTCTCCAATGAGCACCTACAGATTCACCTTAGTGTCTCCACACAAGTGACTATGAGACCAGTCACCCTCATCATATGAGCAGGTGCAATCTATACTAGTCTAACCGGATATTCAATGTCCTTCTTGAATATCTCCGACTAGGAACAATTAAGAATATACGTTTAAAGGATATTAATCTCATTGTTATGATCTCATCATAATTAATATCCATTGCGTATATTCATGGACTTCATAATGAAACGATAAACGAATTACACATAATGAATATAAAAGCCTATTATTATTATCAAAGAACAAGATTGTACAAGTTATGATTGGCTTGAGGACATCCATAACTAACAAAGTCAACACCAATAAATAATGGATCAGAAAATGGTTTAGCACAACAAAATATTTGTTAGCAGTAATTTATGGTTAAAGGGTTTTTAAGCACACAAATAGCACAGAAAGGAAAGTTTGCAGACACAGCTAGGAAAATGTAGTAGGTAGTCCAGGAGATAAAGCGCCAACAACAAGATAGAATTGCTTAAGTTATGAGGTAAAGACGGGCGATTGAAATCAATCCGGACATGGAAGGTGGAATGAATTAAAGAGTAGGAAGCAGAGTAAGCAAGGAATGAGCAGAATGGACCAGTGGAAAAGAAAGATCTGAATGGCAAGAGCAGATGAAGTGTATCCTTTTATGTTTGTGAATAACTTCATTCTTTTATGTGGTAGTTTTGACTTACCGTGGTTTCTTTTTGAATGTTATAGATGATTTCTTTTTAGTGGTAGTAATGTAACGTCGTGGTCGCTCGTATCTGGTGTTTAATGGTTCTGGTGTGGTGGTCTTGGTCAATGTGTGGTCATTGAGCCTTAGTTGAGGTCCCCGTACATTGTGTGGGTGTTACGGGCCATAGGTTATTGCCCATTTAGTTTGCAGGTTTTCTGGTGAAGAAGGCGACGGAGTATGTCGTCACGTTTTGAACACGACAACTTCCACGTCGCGTTCTTCGAACCACCTTTCTGAGGTACGACGCGTTTGGCGACGGCCAGGCCTGTCGCATTTAATACACTTTAAACGCGCATCTGCCTACATTGCGATTTTTGGTTGTGCATTTAATACTGTGTTTCTAGCCCAACAGAGTAGAGGTGGTTCTGTCCGGCCGTGGAGAGGGGTTTGTGGTGCTTCTTGGCGATTTTTGCTTCTAGGTGGCTGGGTTGGCACAGTTTCCATGCAAGGAGGGCATCCGATAAAAAGTGATATTCTAAATAAAATATCCTTCCTATTCATTTCGGTTGCGTCAAAGGATGTGTGAGTTGATTTTAAAGTTATTTGTTTGTTAATATTGGTGGGCGCAGGAAAAAATGGCTTAGACCGTTCATGGATGTATCGTAGAATAGTGATCATGTGGTGTCTATGAGTTTAGGGTCGGAGTTGAGACTTTCATTCAGTTTGCATTAGGAATCCAAATGCAGCAGTAGACAGCGAAGGTTGCATCCAATGTCCTTGAATGATTTGTAAAAATTTGAAGTGGAATTCACCATGGGAGGTTCAACGCCATTTATACATAAAAGGGTTGTTGAAGGTTGTATGAATTGAACATGTCATGGTGAGGAGCTCTGGTCGCATGAGCCTAGTAATGTGGAAGGCACAAGTACATATGTGGATATGATTGTAGATGCTGCTGGTCCCACATTCAATGTACATGAGGATCTTGTATACGCTAAAGACTTGCTGAACAAGGGAGCCGAAAGATTCTATCAGTTACTTAAGGATGCTGATGAGCCATTGTGGGATGGTTGTCAAAAACACACTCGGTTGTAAGCGGTGTCACAGTTGCTGAACTTGAAATATGAATTTCATATAAGTGAGAATTGCTTTGATCGTCTCCTCCTCATCATCAAGAGCATGTTACCTCGAGATGAGAAGCTACCTCAAATTTTTATCGTACCAAGAAGATGGTCAATGATTTAGGACTTGGATATGTGAAAATAGATGCATGTCCTAATCATTGTATGTTGTATGACAAAGAGGATGCAGATAAGGGATCATGTTCAGTTTGCCATCATGATAGCTTTAACCTAAAAGAGGGGCCAATTCTAGGGGAAAGGATATACCTTATGCGCCATTGCGATATTTCCCCCTTACATCCAAACTGCAACGGATGTATATGTCTTCAAAGACAATCGACATATGAGGTGGCACGCAGAAAGAGTACGTCGAGACAAGGATATTATGAGTCATCCTTTAGATGGCGAAGCTTGGACTCATTTCAACCATGCTCATCCTATCTTCTTAAGGGAGTCACGTAATGTGAGGCTTGGTTTGTGCACTGACGGATTCAATCATTTGGAGGTTCAGTGGCTTCCTACTCCAGCTGACCAGTGTTCGTGACACCATACAACCTTCCTTTGAGCATGTGCATGAAGCGAGAGAATTTGTTCCTATCCTTATTGACTCTGGTCCAAAAAGTTCTACAAAAAGTATAGACATCTATCTTAGACCATTGATTGATGAATTGAAATTATTATGGATTGAGGGGGTCAATACTTATGATGCATCTAGAAAGCAAAATTACACCATGAGGGCAGCATTGATGTGGACAATAAGTGATTTTCCTGCATATGAAATGCTATCTGGTTGGAGCACACATGGGAGGCTAGCATGTCCTTACTGTATGGATAATACCAAATCATTGTACTTAAACATGGTAGGAAGTCAAGCTGATTTGATTGCCATCGACAGTTTTTATTAGCTGATCACCCTTTCAGAAGACAAAAAGATGCATTCCTAAACAACAGAATGGAATGAGATGAAGTTATATTCGAGAGGTTGTCTAGTCATCATATAGCAGCACCTGTAGAAAATTTGCCAGATATCACACAACTGATGGGCAGTACTCGACAACTTTTAAGTTTTGGGAAGGAGCACAACTGGGTGAAGAGAAGCATTTTCTAAGAGCTACCTTATTGGTCGACTCTTCTTGTGTGCCACAATCTAGACGTGATGTATATCGAGAAAAATGTCTTTGATAATGTGTTCAACACCGTTATGGACATAAAAGGTAAAACAAAGGACAACTGGAATGCACGTTTGGACTTGTCCATGCTTTGTAAACATCCAGAGTTAAAACCTTTTGAAGTAAATGGGAAATCATTAAACCAAAAGCAGTTTATGTGCTCGGAGGAGGACAAGTAAAGGAAGTGTGTTAGTGGCTGAAAAAGTTGAGATTTCCTGACGGTTATGTGTCTAATATTGCTCATTCTGTCAAAATCAGTGAGGGAAAAATATATGGAATGAAGAGTCATGACTGCCATGTGTTCATGCAAAGGTTGCTACCTATTGCATTTCGTGACATGTTGCCGAAGCCTCTATGGGGAGCATTGTCTGAGTTGAGTTGATTTTTCACGATTCTATGTGCATCAGAACTCAGGCTTGAGGATGTGAAAACTATCGAACAGAATGTGGTCACCATCGTATGTAAGTTGGAGAAGATATTTATGCCTGCATTCTTCGATTCGATGGAGCATTTACTCGTACATTTACCATATGAAGCTAAAGTCGGAGGGCCAATACAATATAGATGGATGTATCCATTGGGACGTATATGTGAATATTAACTTTTTCTTCTTAGAATTGCACCTTATATATGATAGGTTTCCCATTGTCATGTGGTGTATGCATGACCTCAAAATGAATGTCCGAAATGAAGCAAAAGTGGAGGGTTCTATTGCTGAGGCATACATTATGGAGGAAATCTCAAACTTTTGTTCGATGTACTTTGAAGCAGACATACAAACTCGTCGTACTCAACCTCAAAGTAATGATGATGGGGGGGGGGGGGGGGGGGAATCTGTGTGTTCAGATCGACTCTCCATATTTAATCATCCTGAACGTGCATTTGGACGTTCTTCAACTCGCATGCTAGATGACAAAGGTTATGCGCCGTAGAGATATATATTCTTTTAAATTGTCCTGAGCTAGAGTGTTATGTTGAGTAAGTGCTAAACTCATAATCTATTGTGTATATAACTTCTTGCCCTTATCTAGCTATTGAAGGTGGTCTTCCATTCATTGCAGACAATTGATTCATAAATAATTCAAAGAAATCCACATCTCACTGATTATGAGGTTGAAAAAGAACGATAGAAGTCATTGGCCTTATGGCTTAGAAAACGCGTAAGTGTACATGCTCAAAGAGTACGAAAGATAAGTTAGTTCACTTTTTAACTAGTCTTGTCTATACGTAGGTTGAACAAGGTTTAATTACTGATGAAAGAGTTCGTCAGATAACCTATGGCCCATCGAAAATTGCACATAACTATCCTGGATTTATTGTGAATGGGTATAGATTTCATACAAAAGAATATGGGCAGAGTAAGTCTACAATGAATAGTAGTGTATATGTTAAAGGAAGTATATACAATGAAAGTGAATATGACTACTATGGTATTGTAGAGGAGATCTTACAGTTGCAATATCTAGGACAAGACAATTATATATTCTTGTTCAAGTGTCATTGGTTTGATCCGAATTCCATTCAAAATAATACAACGCATGGGATTGTCGAGCTTAAACATAAGTCAAAATTGAATACTTATGAGCCATTCATTTTAGCCACACAAGCCCAGCAGGTGTACTATACAAGCTATCCATCATCTACGAACAAAGAACGAAATGATTGGAGGGCAGTTTGTAGAGTTAAGTCAAGACTATTCCTTGATTATGAATTAGACATGACTGATCAGACACCTGAAGAGGTCAACGCCGAATTCTTTCAAGAAGACTTGGTTGAAAATGTAGAGTGACAGCTCATATGGAGAAGAAGAGTCTGAAGCCCCAATTTTCTTGTCTAAAGGAAATAAGGTCGAAGAAGTCGATCCACATGAGATAAAAGGGAGTAGTGGAAGGCGAACAGATATTGAATGTGAAAGTTCTGATGAGGAGGAGGAATATAACAGTGATCAATGTGAAGATGATGATGAAGATGATGCTGAATTAGATATATACTCATCATTTGAGGAGGAAATGGATATCATTTAAAAATGGATAGATATTTTTCACATCTGTTTAGTATATTTAAAGTTGCCCACTTTCAATATAAGTAATTGACTAATGAACATTAATTTTTTATGTTCCCTATGAAGATATGGTGCGTGGAGCACGATCGGGCTCCAGTTCTGGGAGGAGTAGCCGTGGGAGGGGTTTGTTTGCAGCATCAGGTATGTATATTTTTCTTGGTGTATTATTTATAAATATTATAATGCCATTTAAATTGTTACAACTTCTGGTCCTTCCTCTGTCCCTCCTCCTGTAGCAGCAGGTATGAATATTTAAAGTTGCACTTTCATTGTTCATTGATTCTTATGCCACAAAATTCTTACAGGTTCGGGTGAGTTTACACCTCCTCATCCTAGAGTACCAGGTATGTATATTTTAATTTGCAAGTATTTGTATAGTCATTATTTATATATATTATTTATGCCATATATTCTTGTTACAGCTGCTAGTCCTTCCTCTATGTCTCCTCCTGTAGCAGTAGGTATGTATATTTGAAGTTGTACTTTCATTGTGCATTGATTCTTATGCCATTAAAATGTTACAGGGTCAGGGAGAGTCTACACCTTCTCCTCATACAGTAGTCGGTATGTATATTTAAATTTATAAGTATTTGTATAGTCATTATTTATATTCTTGTACATTACTTATGTTGTTGTGCTTTTTGTCCAGATCCGGTGCTAGAGGATGTTGTTAGTCTATAGGAGGGGCGAGGCAGTTTTTATGACAGCATTCTGCGGGAGGTGTGGATAAATTTGTACGTAATAAACTATATGTATCTTTTATTAAGGAGGTATATTTAGTTCATAAATTCATACTAACAAGTTACATAATTATAGTGATAAAATAGAGCCCGCCCAGAGTCTCAATTCATCACAAGAACAATTCAGGCTCACTTTCCTAGGCCTATTCATAGATTCAATGATTTCCGATGGAGGTCCAGGAGTTGTTGTATCAGATGTTGATGGTATGTAATTTCTTATTATAATTTATTTATTTTCTTATTCCTACATTCAGTTAACTAACTCTTATCTGTACAGAGCTGTCATGCCCCACCAATTTAGCAGCGGAATAAATCGGGGAGGCATGAACAACGAGTATGGTAATGTAAATTGCGCATACATTCGCAAATATCAGAGCATCTAATGAACAATAATTGTAATAAAACTCCTCATTTTATTGATAATTCATCTAAAGTATTACAATCACTAATTCAGAGCCAAAACATAGGGCTCAACGACATTATTACATTGTAAAAGAAATCCAAAGCAATTATCTAACTAGACTCTAAGGTACTAAGGACATTCCATGCTATGACTTCAGGACGCTCATCACTCCAGTCCAATCCTGTTGTTGGGTGTATGATCATTCCTTGACTTACCTGAAACACAATGACAAATAATGAAGGGTGAGCGATAACGCTCAGTAGGACTTAATATCTCGTGTAAACAAGCATGCTTTAAGTGATTAATGTCTTGTAACGTAGGTTAACTAGAGAGAATGATCAAGTATAGTCAAGAGAGAAATAGTACAAGATAACAAGTGAACGATAATACATTTCTCAAGAGTATTGCAAAACTAGGATGACAACATAACGAGATAGCGTGTAACAAGATAGTGTATAACAAGATAGCGTGTATCAAAATGACATGTAATATGATAGCTTGTATCAAGGTGGCATGTAACGAGATAGCTTATATATCAAGATAGCGTGTAACGAGATTGCATGTAAAGAGAGCGTGTAAAGAGATAGCTTGTATATCAAGATAGCGTGTAACGAGATTTCATGTAAAGAGATAACGTGTATAGTTGCACAACGGTGCACTAGTCGAGTACGACAATAGTCACTTTGGGACAGTAGCCGTTTAACGATAGTACATTTCGTCTGAACTCCTCAGACTAATGTTAATCAGTCAGTGCTAGCACACTAATAGCACAGAACTGGCACACTATGTCTGAACTCCTCAGACTAATAGTAAAACAATTAGATGTCTAGCCATGTCGAGATAGTCAGAACCGGTGCAATGCATAACACCGTCAATAGCCCCTGCAGGTATTTTCGGGTGGCTCTCTGCCCCCAGGACTAGATTGGAGCCCCTCGGACACTCTCCGTGCCCTGCACACTGTGCATTCAAGTCAGTAGGGTCATCGGACCCATATTATGGCGCTAGACAGTCATGCATAGTACAAGCAATGGGAGCCGCAACAGCTCAAGAGTCTCAAGAGAGTACTAGATGAATAGACGAGATAATAAAGTGAACGTGAATAGATGAGAGTTCAAGGATAGTAGACGAGATAGGGGTATAATCGCAAAACAACGATAAATCACGATAGTAACGTTTGCACGTACCAGGCCGGGTACCGGCAGAAAGGTAGAAGTCACATCCGCTCATTAGCCGTGCCGTGTACACGAGCCAGATGGTCCGGCGTGATCACAAGATAAGAGAGATCTCACTAAGGCTGTTTGGATCGTACTGATCCCTAGAGTGTAACGGGATTTAAAGGTACAACCAGCTCGTCGGCAATGGACGTGCGCCAAAGCCAAGAAGACTTACGGAGGCCTTGACAAGGAGTCCCTAGTCCAGTCGAGAGTATTCCTGGTGGAGAGGTGGTCCATGTCAAGAAAAAGTGTGTAATGAAACGTTGTCTGTCTTGCCTCGAGTGCTCGAAGGCAGAGGGACGCGATAACGGTGTACAAATCACGCGAATAAAACGAAGACATGTGTCATTTAAAATAATAGGTAAATTAGGTAATTAATTTCACTTAATTACCAGATACATTATTGAGTAATTTAATAGGGTCATTGGCAATAAACAATGTTTAGTGTGCATGTGTAAAGAAATCATTGGAATAGAGTAAGTCATGCTCACGGCTTTTAAAATAATAAGAGTCATTTAAATATTATCCAATAAAAATATTCAGATCATTTATCAAGCTTAACAGTACATGGTTTAACTTGTACAAGGATTAGATGGCATTTAAAGCAGGGATATAAGAGCAATTAAAGGTTCTGGCCGAAATTTCAAGAACGCGACGGACCTACCCGTCGTGATTCAAGTCGCGACAGGGCGGTCGGACGCGACACGGGGCCTGGCCGGTCTGGCCCGGTCCGGAGCGAATCGCGGCGGCTCGTGCCGCCGCGTTTTTGACGCGACGCCATCGGCCGGCGCGACCCCACTGTTATCGCGGCGGGTCGCGCCGTCGCGATAACAGGTGGGTTTGCTCCTTTTCTCTTTTTTCCAGGACGAGTCCTCTGTGATACAGGACGTTGTAAATTGCATATAAAATAGTACGGTGATCCAAAAAGCACGAAACTAGTTTTAAACGAAAGTAGACATGTATATCTATCAACATGCACGATTAATTTGAAAATAGACAAGGTTTAGATATGCATTGATCAGGTTACATTTTGGTGACCTAAACAGGTGCAGTCAGTGTTCAATGAATTATTCAGGGATGAATACATCATGACAAATTATGAAACCAGCGGCGTTTGAAAGCTAACATGTAGTAATATTTATGATAATTTTATCATGGAATGATGTCAAGTGTGCACGAGATTAAAAAGAAACAAGGAGGGTCGAGTGCACAAGTCTGACAGATATTCAAAGATTTAATTCTCTCCATGAGAGATCGAAATCAAGCAAGACCAGGGGCGTTTGAAAGCTATTACATGGTAGTATCAATGAGAATTTTATCATGTCATGAGAGCAAGTACACGTCGGGAATTAGAGAAAACATGAGATCTCAGTTCATGAGGACAGCAGGATTTCACGAATTAAATTCGCCCAAATGGATGAACGAAATGCACGAGACCATAGGGCTTTTGAAGAGGTACATGAAGGATACCTAGGGTAATTATTTCACGATTTTAGCTTGAGAGATTGCCTACCTTTTCATGGAGCAAGAAACCCTAGTTTGGATGATGAAAATCCGAAAACCTTCTTGTTCTAGCCTCCTCCTCCTTGCTCCTTTGTCTCCAGCCCTTCTCCTCTTTCTCCAGAGCTCTAGCCACGAAAATGGGTTGCTAATGATGAGTTTTTTGGTGTATATGGCCAACTATAGGAGTCCTAGTCATTATAAGAGTCCTCCTTTCCATTAAACTCTAAATTTCCTTCCTATCTCCCACTTTCTCTTATTTATCCACCTAATATGGCTAGGGAGAGAGCTAATTTCGTGGGTAATGGTTTAGGATAGGATTAGAACTTTTATTAAGATATTTATATAGCTAGTTTAGTCATTATCTTATCCCTTTTTAATTATTTAAATATTAACTCCGAATTTACACATTTATTTCCCATATTCTAGCATTAATCCACTAATTGGCTTAGGGAGAGATCTAATTTTATGGCTAATGTTTAGGATGGGATGTGGACTCCTTTTAAGATATATATGAGTCATATTAGTGCTTTAATGACCCCTTTTAATTAAGAGATAATATAGTTACGAATTTCCCTATTTATTTGGGTCTCTTATATTTAACCCAATTGCCTCACATCTAAATCCCAATTTTTGATTAGGATAGAGTCCTATTGGGTTAGACTAGGGTTAGGACTCTTTTTAAGATAAGTAAGAGTTAAAATAATCATTATCTTAACCCTTTTCTATTTATTACTATTTTAGGTACGAATTTAGACTATTACTCCCATCTCATGATGGCTCTTCTCATTTGGGCCCAACAATTCATGTTAGGTCCATTAATCAAACCCATTACTAATTTAACTTAATGGGTATTGATTTAGTTTCCAATTATTCACCATTTATCCTTATGTAAATCTATTTATCACACTTATTCAAGTAATTTATATTTTTAAATTGAATAAATATTATTCGTGCCAATATTTCTAATCATCATTTGGGTTATTACTCTTGGCTCAATAACTCATGTGAGCTTAATTGTACAACCCGTGTACTTATTTTAGTTATTGGATTTTTAATTATCCTTTTATTAGAGAGTTTATTCATGGGCCAAGATTGTCCATTGGTCCAAATATCATAATGGGCTATCATCCCATATTATTTAAGTCTACCCACATATTTATTTTATTTATAATCCACTTTGGGTCAGAAAATAATGGGTTCTTTGACTTATTCCTTAATTATGCTAATAAGTCGCATAAATTCTTAAACTTGGTCTAAACGATTTTTCTGTGCCAAAATTTCTTGATAGGTCATTATAGAACATTATTTAAAGTATAACTACTATTTTTACAAAATTTTTATAGGGGTTTATACGCATGCAATAATGATGTGTATCGTTTTAATTAATTGAATTTATTAATAGATAAAATTTCTATTTATCTATAATTTTTAATTAATGAATTTTCCGGGGTACTACATCCTCCCCCACTTAAATAGAATTTGGTCCCCAAATTCATATGATATGATACGACTACCAATTCTATTCTGAATATTTCATTCCATCATCTCCACTAATCTCCTGCGAGCAATAGCATTAACTTTATTTCTTTTTAGACTTTGGGTGCTAAAGTATTACCAAGTTGATACTATATATTTATAATGTATTCAGATCTTAACCATGGTTCTACCCAATTCTCACATAGGTATGGTGGTTGACTTAGACACATGTCAGGGCAGTTCACCTAGAACATCCTAGACTTAAATATCCTAATAAGGACATCCTAGGCTCTGATACCAACTGTCATGCCCCACCAATTTAGCAGCGGAATAAATCGGGGAGGCATGAACAACGAGTATGGTAATGTAAATTGCGCATACATTCGCAAATATCAGAGCATCTAATGAACAATAATTGTAATAAAAACTCCTCATTTTATTGATAATTCATCTAAACATTACAATCACTAATTCAGAGCCAAAACATAGGGCTCAACGACATTATTACATTGTAAAAGAAATCCAAAGCAATTATCTAACTAGACTCTAAGGTACTAAGGACATTCCATCGCTATGACTTCAGGACGCTCATCACTCCAGTCCAATCCCGTTGTTGGGTGTATGGTCATTCCTTGACTTACCTGAAACACAATGACAAATAACGAAGGGTGAGCGATAACGCTCAGTAGGACTTAATATCTCGTGTAAACAAGCATGCTTTAAGTGATTAATGTCTTGTAACGTAGGTTAACTAGAGAAAACGATCAAGTATAGTCAAGAGAGAAATAGTACAAGATAACAAGTGAACGATAATACATTTCTCAAGAGTATTGCAAAACTAGGATGACAACATAACGAGATAGCGTGTAACAAGATAGTGTATAACAAGATAGCGTGTATCAAAATGACATGTAATATGATAGCTTGTATCAAGGTGGCGTGTAACGAGATAGCTTGTATATCAAGATAGCGTGTAACGAGATTGCATGTAAAGAGATAGCGTGTAAAGAGATAGCTTGTATATCAAGATAGCGTGTAACGAGATTTCATGTAAAGAGATAGCGTGTAAAGAGATAACGTGTATGGTTGCACAACGGGCACTAGTCGAGTACGACAATAGTCACTTTGGGACAGTAGCCGTTTAACGATAGTACATTCGTCTGAACTCCTCAGACTAATGTTAATCAGTCAGTGCTAGCACACTAATAGCACAGAACTGGCACACTATGTCTGAACTCCTCAGACTAATAGTAAAACAATTAGATGTCTAGCCAATGTCGAGATAGTCATAACCGGTGCAATGCATAACACCGTCAATAGCCCCTGCAGGTATTTTCGGGTGGCTCTCTGCCCCCAGGACTAGATTGGAGCCCCTCGGACACTCTCCGTGCCCTGCACACTGTGCATTCAAGTCAGTAGGGTCATCGGACCCATATTATGGCGCTAGACAGTCATGTATAGTACAAGCAATGGGGCCGCAACAGCTCAAGAGTCTCAAGAGAGTACTAGATGAATAGACGAGATAATAAAGTGAACGTGAATAGATGAGAGTTCAAGGATAGTAGACGAGATAGGGGTATAATCGCAAAACAACGATAAATCACGATAGTAACGGTTGCACCGTACCAGGTGGGTACGGCAGAAAGGTAGAAGTCACATCCGCTCATTAGCCGTGCCGTGTACACGAGCCAGATGGTCCGGCGTGATCACAAGATAAGAGAGATCTCACTAAGGTTGTTTGGATCGTACTGATCCCTAAGAGTGTAACGGGATTTAAAGGTACAACTAGCTCGTCGGCAATGTACGTGCGCCAAAGCCAAGAAGACTTACGGAGGCCTTGACAAGGAGTCCCTAGTCAGTCGAGAGTATTCCCGGTGGAGAGGTGGTCCATGTCAAGAAAAAGTGTGTAATGAAACGTTGTCTGTCTTGCCTCGAGTGCTCGAAGGCAGAGGGACGCGATAACGGTGTACAAATCACGCGAATAAAACGAAGACATGTGTCATTAAAATAAAACAGGTAAATTAGGTAATTAATTTCACTTAATTACCAGATACATTATTGAGTAATTTAATAAGGTCAATTGGCAATAAACAATGTTTAGTGTGCATGTGTAAAGAAATCATTGGAATAGAGTAAGTCGTGCTCACAGCTTTTAAATTAATAAGAGTCATTTAAATATTATCCAATAAAAATATTCAGATCATTTATCAAGCTTAACAGTACATGGTTTAACTTGTACAAGGATTAGATGGCATTTAAAGCAGGGATATAAGAGCAATTAAAGGTTCTGGCCGAAATTTCAAGAACGCGACGGACCTACCCGTCGCGATTCAAGTCGCGACAGGGCGGTCGGACGCGACACGGGGCCTGGCCGGTCTGGCCCGGTCCGGAGCGAATCGCGGCGGCTCGTGCCGCCGCGTTTTTGATGCGACGCCATCGGCCGGCGCGACCCCACTGTTATCGCGGCGGGTCGCGCCGTCGCGATAACAGGTGGGTTTGCTCCTTTTCTCTTTTTTCAGGGCGAGTCCTCTGTGATACAGGGACGTTGTAAATTGCATATAAAATAGTATGTAAAGTAACACGCACAAAACTAGTAGTTTTAAACGAAAGTAGACATGTATATCTATCAACATACACGATTAATTTGAAAATAGACAATGTTTAGATATGCATTGATCAGGTTACATTTTGGTGACCTAAACAGGCGCAGTCAGTGTTCAATGAATTATTCAGGGATGAATACATCATGAAAAATTATGAAACCAGTGGCGTTTGAAAGCTAACATGTAGTAATATTTATGATAATTTTATCATCGAATGATATCAAGTGTGCACGAGATTAAAAAGGAAACAAGGAGGGTCGAGTGCACAGGTCTGACAGATATTCAAAGATTTAATTCTCTCTCATGAGAGATCGAAATCAAGCAAGACCAGGGGCGTTTGAAAGCTATTACATGGTAGTATCAATGTGAATTTTATCATGTCATGAGAGCAAGTACACGTCGGGAATTAGAGAAAACATGAGATCTCAGTTCATGAGAACAGAAGGATTTCACGAATTAAATTCGCCCAAATGGATGAACGAAATGCAACGAGATCATAGGGCTTTTGAAGAGGTACATGAAGGATACCTAGGGTAATTATTTCACGATTTTAGCTTGAGAGATTGCCTACCTTTTTCATGGAGCAAGAAAACCCTAGTTTGGATGACGAAAATCCGAAAACCCTTCTTGTTCTAGCCTCCTCCTCCTTGCTCCTTTGTCTCCAGCTCTTCTCCTCTTTCTCCAGAGCTCTAGCCACGAAAATGGGTGCTAATGATGAGTTTTTTGTGTATATGGCCAACTATAGGAGTCCTAGTCATTATAAGAGTCCTCCTTTCCATTAAACTCTAAATTTCCTTCCTTATCTCCCACTTTCTCTTATTTATCCACCTAATATGGCTAGGGAGAGAGCTAATTTCGTGGGTAATGGTTTAGGATAGGATTAGAACTTTATTAAGATATTATAAGCTAGTTTAGTCATTATCTTATCCCTTTTTAATTTATTAAATATTAACTCCGAATTTACACATTTATTTCCCATATTCTAGCATTAATCTACTAATTGGCTTAGGGAGAGATCTAATTTTATGGCATGTGTTAGGATGGGATGGGGACTCCTTTTAAGATATATATGAGTCATATAGTGCTTTAATGACCCCTTTTAATTAAGAGATAATATAGTACGAATTTCCCTATTTAATTTGGGTCTCTTATATTTAACCCAATTGCCTCACATCTAAATCCCAATTTTTGATTAGGATAGAGTCCTATTGGGTAGACTTGGGTTAGGACTCTTTTTAAGATAAGTAAGAGTTAAAATAATCATTATCTTAACCCTTTTCTATTTATTACTATTTTTAGGTACGAATTTAGACTAATTACTTCCCATCTCATGATGGCTCTTCTCATTTGGGCCCAACAATTCATGTTAGGTCTATTAATCAAACCCATTACTAATTTAACTTAATGGGTATTGATTTAGTTTCCAATTATTCACCATTTATCCTTATGTAAATCTATTTATCACACTTATTCAAGTAATTTATATTTTTAAATTGAATAAATATATTCGTGCCAATTTCTAATATTCATCATTTGGGTTATTACTCTTGGCTCAATAACTCATGTGAGCTTAATTGTACAACCCGTGTACTTATTTTACTTAATGAGTTTTTTATTTATCCTTTTATTAGATAATTTATTCATGGGCCAAGATTGTCTATTGGTCCAAATATCATAATGGACTATCATCCCATATTATTTAAAGTCTACTCATATATTTATTTTATTTATAATCTACCTTGGATCATAAAATAATGCATGGATTCTTCGACTTATTCTTTAATTATGCTAATAAGTCGCATAAATTCTTAAACTTGGTCTAAACGATTTTTATGTGCCAAAATTTCTTGATAGGTCATTATAGAACATTATTTAAAGTATAACTACTATTTTTACAAAATTTTTATAGGGGTTTATACGCATGCAATAATGATGTGTATCGTTTTAATTAATTGAATTTATTAATAGATAAAATTTCTATTTATCTATAATTTTTAATTAATGAATTTTCCGGGGTACTACATCCTCCCCCACTTAAATAGAATTTGGTCCCCAAATTCATATGATATGATACGACTACCATTCTATTCTGAATATTTCATTCCATCATCTCCACTAATCTCCTGCGAGCAATAGCATTAACTTTATTTCTTTTTAGACTTTGGGTGCTAAAGTATTACCAAGTTGATACATATATATTATAATGTATTCAGATCTTAACCATGGTTCTACCCAATTCTCACATAGGTATGGTGGTTGACTTAGACACATGTCAGGGCAGTTCACCTAGAACATCCTAGACTTAAATATCCTAATAAGGATCCCTAGGCTCTGATACCAACTGTCATGCCCCGCCAATTTAGCAGCGGAATAAATCGGGGAGGCATGAACAACGAGTATGGTAATGTAAATTGCGCATACATTCGCAAATATCAGAGCATCTAATGAACAATAATTGTAATAAAACTCCTCATTTTATTGATAATTCATCTAAACTATTACAATCACTAATTCAGAGCCAAAACATAGGGCTCAACGACATTATTACATTGTAAAAGAAATCCAAAGCAATTATCTAACTAGACTCTAAGGTACTAAGGACATTCCATCGCTATGACTTCAGGACGCTCATCACTCCAGTCCAATCCCGTTGTTGGGTGTATGGTCATTCCTTGACTTACCTGAAACACAATGACAAATAACGAAGGGTGAGCGATAACGCTCAGTAGGACTTAATATCTCGTGTAAACAAGCATGCTTTAAGTGATTAATGTCTTGTAACGTAGGTTAACTAGAGAGAACGATCAAGTATAGTCAAGAGAGAAATAGTACAAGATAACAAGTGAACGATAATACATTTCTCAAGAGTATTGCAAAACTAGGATGACAACATAACGAGATAGCGTGTAACAAGATAGTGTATAACAAGATAGCGTGTATCAAAATGACATGTAATATGATAGCTTGTATCAAGGTGGCGTGTAACGAGATAGCTTGTATATCAAGATAGCGTGTAACGAGATTGCATGTAAAGAGATAGCGTGTAAAGAGATAGCTTGTATATCAAGATAGCGTGTAACGAGATTTCATGTAAAGAGATAGCGTGTAAAGAGATAACGTGTATGGTTGCACAACGGTGCACTAGTCGAGTACGACAATAGTCACTTTGGGACAGTAGCCGTTTAACGATAGTACATTTCGTCTGAACTCCTCAGACTAATGTTAATCAGTCAGTGCTAGCACACTAATAGCACAGAACTGGCACACTATGTCTGAACTCCTCAGACTAATAGTAAAACAATTAGATGTCTAGCCAATGTCGAGATAGTCAGAACCGGTGCAATGCATAACACCGTCAATAGCCCCTGCAGGTATTTTCGGGTGGCTCTCTGCCCCCAGGACTAGATTGGAGCCCCTCGGACACTCTCCGTGCCCTGCACACTGTGCATTCAAGTCAGTAGGGTCATCGGACCCATATTATGGCGCTAGACAGTCATGTATAGTACAAGCAATGGGAGCCGCAACAGCTCAA
Source organism: Colocasia esculenta (assembly GCA_014218235.1). Taxonomy (NCBI): domain Eukaryota; kingdom Viridiplantae; phylum Streptophyta; class Magnoliopsida; order Alismatales; family Araceae; genus Colocasia; species Colocasia esculenta. Next base: position 162,563,316 of record CM024757.1, read on the forward strand.
GAGTCTCAAGAGAGTACTAGATGAATAGACGAGATAATAAAGTGAACGTGAATAGATGAGAGTTCAAGGATAGTAGACGAGATAGGGGTATAATCGCAAAACAACGATAAATCACGATAGTAACGGTTGCACCGTACCAGGCCGGGTACCGGCAGAAAGGTAGAAGTCACATCCGCTCATTAGCCGTGCCGTGTACACGAGCCAGATGGTCCGGCGTGATCACAAGATAAGAGAGATCTCACTAAGGTTGTTTGGATCGTACTGATCCCTAAGAGTGTAACGGGATTTAAAGGTACAACCAGCTCGTCGGCAATGGACGTGCGCCAAAGCCAAGAAGACTTACGGAGGCCTTGACAAGGAGTCCCTAGTCCAGTCGAGAGTATTCCCGGTGGAGAGGTGGTCCATGTCAAGAAAAAGTGTGTAATGAAACGTTGTCTGTCTTGCCTCGAGTGCTCGAAGGCAGAGGGACGCGATAACGGTGTACAAATCACGCGAATAAAACGAAGACATGTGTCATTTAAAATAACAGGTAAATTAGGTAATTAATTTCACTTAATTACCAGATACATTATTGAGTAATTTAATAAGGTCAATTGGCAATAAACAATGTTTAGTGTGCATGTGTAAAGAAATCATTGGAATAGAGTAAGTCGTGCTCACAGCTTTTAAATTAATAAGAGTCATTTAAATATTATCCAATAAAAATATTCAGATCATTTATCAAGCTTAACAGTACATGGTTTAACTTGTACAAGGATTAGATGGCATTTAAAGCAGGGATATAAGAGCAATTAAAGGTTCTGGCCGAAATTTCAAGAACGCGACGGACCTACCCGTCGCGATTCAAGTCGCGACAGGCGGTCGGACGCGACACGGGGCCTGGCCGGTCTGGCCCGGTCCGGAGCGAATCGCGGCGGCTCATGCCGCCGCGTTTTTGATGCGACGCCATCGGCCGGCGCGACCCGACTGTTATCGCGGCGGGTCGCGCCGTCGCGATAACAGGTGGGTTTGCTCCTTTTCTCTTTTTCTCAGGGCGAGTCCTCTGTGATACAGGGATGTTGTAAATTGCATATAAAATAGTACGGTGATCCAAAAAGCACGAAACTAGTTTTAAACGAAAGTAGACATGTATATCTATCAACATGCACGATTAATTTGAAAATAGACAATGTTTAGATATGCATTGATCAGGTTACATTTTGGTGACCTAAACAGGCGCAGTCAGTGTTCAATGAATTATTCAGGGATGAATACATCATGAAAAATTATGAAACCAGTGGCGTTTGAAAGATAACATGTAGTAATATTTATGATAATTTTATCATCGAATGATATCAAGTGTGCACGAGATTAAAAAGGAAACAAGGAGGGTCGAGTGCACAGGTCTGACAGATATTCAAAGATTTAATTCTCTCTCATGAGAGATCGAAATCAAGCAAGACCAGGGGCGTTTGAAAGCTATTACATGGTAGTATCAATGTGAATTTTATCATGTCATGAGAGTAAGTACACGTCGGGAATTAGAGAAAACATGAGATCTCAGTTCATGAGAACAGAAGGATTTCACGAATTAAATTCGCCCAAATGGATGAACGAAATGCAACGAGACCATAGGGATTTTGAAGAGGTACATGAAGGATACCTAGGGTAATTATTTCACGATTTTAGCTTGAGAGATTGCCTACCTTTTTCATGGAGCAAGAAAACCCTAGTTTGGATGACGAAAATCCGAAAACCCTTCTTGTTCTAGCCTCCTCTCCTTGCTCCTTTGTCTCCAGCCCTTCTCCTCTTTCTCCAGAGCTCTAGCCACGAAAATGGGTTGCTAATGATGAGTTTTTTGGTGTATATGGCCAACTATAGGAGTCCTAGTCATTATAAGAGTCCTCCTTTCCATTAAACTCTAAATTTCCTTCCTTATCTCCCACTTTCTCTTATTTATCCACCTAATAGGCTAGGGAGAGAGCTAATTTCGTGGGTAATGGTTTAGGATAGGATTAGAATTTTATTAAGATATTTATAAGCTAGTTAGTCATTATCTTATCCCTTTTTAATTTATTTAAATATTAACTCCGAATTTACACATTTATTCCCATATTCTAGCATCAATCTACTAATTGGCTTAGGGAGAGATCTAATTTTATGGCTAATGTGTTAGGATGGGATGGAGACTCCTTTAAGATATATATGAGTCATATTAGTGCTTTAATGACCCCTTTTAATTAAGAGATAATATAGTTACGAATTTCCCTATTTAATTTGGGCCTCTTATATTTAACCCAATTGCCTCACATCTAAATCCCAATTTTTTGATTAGGATAGAGTCCTATTGGTTAGACTTGGGTTAGGACTCTTTTTAAGATATGTAAGAGTTAAAATAATCATTATCTTAACCCTTTTCTATTTATTACTATTTTTAAGTACGAATTTAGACTAATTATTCCCATCTCATGATGGGCTCTTCTCATTTGGGCCCAACAATTCATGTTAGGTCCATTAATCAAACCCATTACTAATTTAACTTAATGGGTATTGATTTAGTTTCCAATTATTCACCATTTATCCTTATGTAAATCTATTTATCACACTTATTCAAGTAATTTTATATTTTTAAATTGAATAAATATTATTCGTGCCAATATTTCTAATATTCATCATTTGGGTTATTACTCTTGGCTCAATAACTCATGTGAGCTTAATTGTACAACCCGTGTACTTATTTTACTTAATGAGTTTTTATTTATCCTTTTATTAGATAATTTATTCATGGGCCAAGATTGTCTATTGGTCCAAATATCATAATGGACTATCATCCCATATTATTTAAAGTCTACTCATATATTTATTTTAATTTATAATCTACCTTGGATCATAAAATAATGCATGGATTCTTCGACTTATTCTTTAATTATGCTAATAGTCGCATAAATTCTTAAACTAAGTCCAAATGATTTTTCTACGCCCAAATTTCATGATGGGTCATTAGAGAACATTGTTTAAAGTATAACTACTATTTTTACAAAATTTTTATAGGGGTTTATACGCATGCAATAATGATGTGTATCGTTTTAATTAATTGAATTTATTAATAGATAAAATTTCTATTTATCTATAATTTTTAATTAATGAATTTTCCGGGGTACTACAAGAGCAATCATCGATTCACGCGTCGTTCGGACAAGGCGCGGTCTCGATTAGTATGGACGACCACCGCCCGATCAAATTTTAAGCATTTGTTGTATAATGCGAGGAAAACACACAAAAAGTTTGTCAGAGTGCAGACTCGACTCTTTGGATGGAGTGCGCACCGACATGGATGAGGAGAGACTACTGGGAAAGTCTGTGCACATATGGGCCACAGAGAGATAGCAATAAACCTTCACAACAATGAAAGTGAATCGGGCTGCGAATCCAGAGGCCAACATGGGTCCATCTCCTTTGCGACCCATCAGTCCAGATTGGTAAGTCATATGTCCATTTGTGATATATTTTATTCATATAGGTACTCATTTATGTCATGTTCTTCTGTGAAATAGGAAAACGAGCTAAAATGACCTCCGACATTCAGGAGGTGTTTGATAAGACACATAATAAAAAGAGAACAGATCAGTACATTAGTGACAGAGCCCGAGAGGTTGCGGTAAGTATTACAAGGTATTCACTATTTAATTTTTCTCGTTACAGATTAATATTACATTGTCATTTTTTTCCAGGAGTCATATAGCCAACATATGACAGAGAAGTATGCCGGGGAGGAGCAGCCGCAGTTAGATCCTGTGGTATGGGTTGCAGCATCTGGTGCCCCAAAGAAAGGCCATGTGTATGGTTTTGGGCACAGTATAGACACGAGCAGGGTGTTATCTGGCGGCTCGAGTTCATCCTCATAGACTAGTGCATTCACCACACCTGGTGCTCCAGGTACTTCTCCCAGTGAGATGATGGGCTTCATTGTAGATATGATCTCTAGTTTGGAGTCTCGTCTGGCCCAGACGATGGAGTCTCTTCTGGCCCAGACGATGGAGACTCGTCTAGTCCAGACGATGAAGATGCAGGTGTCCGACGCAGTCCAGGCCCAGCTCTCCCAGGCCGTCTCCCAGGCTATCTCCCAAGCTCTTTCCCAGGTCAGCATTCCTCCTCAGGCAGCCACCATCGACATCAGCACGGGCCCCACATGTGAGTAATTGATTTTATTTTAGCTTTTCTATTTTAACAATCAAGTTAGTTTAAGTTAGTTTAGTTTAATCGATGCTCAAATTCATCTTAAGCAAGTTAGTTTAGTTTAAAAACGAAGAACATAGGTTTGGGGGTCCAAAATTAGAATAACCAATTTGATCGGCCTCCAGTTTGTTCCAGCACGGTCAGGGCGATGAGTGTGACTTGTGAAAACTGACGGGGTTCAATTCGGACTCCCGTTTGAGCTCGACGCTCAAATTCACAATAAGCAGTTAGTTTGGTTTAAAAATGAAGAACTTGGTTTGAGGGTCTAAAATTAGAAATACTAATCCGATTGGCCTCCAATTTTTTCCAGCACGGCCAGGACGATGACTATGACTTGTGGAAACTGACAGAGTTCAATTTAGACTCCCTGTTTGAGCTCGATGCTCAAATTCATCTTAAGCAAGTTAGTTTAGTTTAAAAATGAAGAACTTAGGTTTGGGGGTCCAAATTGGAAATACGAATCTGATTCACCTTTGGGTTTTTCCAGCATGGCCAGGGCGATGATCGTGACTTGTGGAAACTGACGAAGTTTAGTTCGGACTCACGGTTTGAGCTCGACGCTCAAATTCACATTAAGCAAGTTAGTTTTGTTTTGTTTTGTTTAAAACGGAAGAACTTAGCTAGGTTTGGGGGTCCAAAATTAGAAATACTATCCAATCAGCCTCCGATTTATTCCAACACGGTCGGGGCGATGAGTGTGACTTGTGAAAACTGATGAAGTTAAATTCGGACTCTCGGGTTGAGCTCGACACTCAAATTCACATTAAGCAAGTTAGCTTAGTTTTATTTTTTTTAAAAAGGAACACTTAGCTTGGTTTGGGGGTCCAAATTAGAAATACTAATTCGATTGGCCTCCTGTTTGTTCCAGCACGGTCGGCGGATGAGTGTGACTTGTGAAAACTGACGGAGTTCAATTCGAACTCCCGGTTTGAGCTCGATGCTCAAATTCACATTAAGCAAATTAGTTTAGTTGAAAAATGAAGAACTTAGGTTTGGGGGTCCAAAAATAGAAATAATAATCTGATTGACCTTCGATTTTTCCAGCATGGCTAGGGCAATGATTGTGACTTAAGGAAACTGATAGAGTTCAATTTGGACTCCCGGTTTGTGCTCGACGCTCAAATTCATCTTAAGCAAGTTAGTTTAGTTTTAAAAGGAAGAACATAGCTAGGTTTGGGGGTCCAAAATTAGAAATACTATTTGATTGGCCTCCTATTTGTTCCAGCACGGTCGGGGCGATGAGTGTGACTTGTGAAAACTGACGGGGTTTAATTCGGACTCCCGGTTTGAGCTCGACGCTCAAATTCACATTAAGCAAGTTAGTTTAAGTTTAGTTTAGTTTGATCGATGCTCAAATTCATCTTAAGCAAGTTAGTTTAGTTTAAAAACAAAGAACATAGGTTTGGGGGTCCAAAATTAGAATAATTAATCTGATCGGCCTCTAGTTTGTGATGACCAGTCTGTCCCCATGTAATTATAATTAATTACACACACACACACACCCACACACACACATATATATATATATATATATATATATATATATATATATGTATATTGAGGATTAACAAAACCAAACAAAAGTATATCAACTATATCTAATGAATATTTCATAAGTCTTAAGTACAGGAAAAATACCAAGGTCAAACAAGCCAATAAAGGTATGCATACTTCTCTGAAGCTTTAATCTTTTCAACATGATATTCTCTAAGTCCACATCGACTTCTATTGAAGGCCATAACGATTTCTTTATAAGCATATCGATTTCAATAGAATTATCATAACAATTTCCTTTTTGGCTGAAAAGTCATGTTGTTTCAAACAAATCGATGCCGTAACGATTCTATAAGTGATCGCAACGATTTCCTTATAAGGCTGAAAAGTCATGATGTTTCAAACAAATCGATGCCGTAACGATTCTATAAGTGATCGCAACGATTTCCTTATAAGGCTGAAAAGTCATATTATTTCAAACAAATCGATGCTGTAACGATTCTATAAGTGTTCGCAAGGATTTCCTTATAAGGCTGAAAATTCATGTTGTTTCAAACAAGTCGATGTCACAACGACTCTATAAAGTTACCGTAACGATTTCTTTAGAGCTCGTAACGACTTGCCTGTCGCAACGACTTCTTTAGAGCCCATAACGACTTGCTCGTCACAACGACTCTATAAGTTACCATAACGATTTCTTTAGAAACTCGTAACGATTTGCCTGTCATAACGACTCTATAAGTTATCGCAACAATTTCTTTAGAAAGTGCAACGACTTGCTTGCTGTAACGATTTCATAAGTTATCGCAACGATTTCTTTAGAACTCGCAACGACTTGCTTATTGTAACGACTTCATAAGTTACCATAACTATTTCTTTAGAGTTCATAACGACTTGATAAGTATTCATAACAATTTCTTTAGAATTCACAACGACTTGCTTTGTATAATGATTTGTTAAGTATTTCACATCGATTTCTTCAGAAACACAACAATTTGCTTTATGCAACGATTCATAAGTCACATAACGATTTGCTATGACTCATAACGATTTCATAAGTCATATAGTCATCGATTTCATCTCTTGATATCTTATTCATCTTAAAAGCGTTGACTAGTCAAAGTCCACGTAGACATCTCTCTGACGCTTTTGCATTTATGAGATCTGAACGTATCTCTGCATACATGCAGACCATCGTGCCTACTCTGATTACGTCCTTAGACTTAAGCTATTTTGCATTACTATTTTCATGTCTATTGCTACTGACGTTGACTGACATCAGAGACAGCTTAGCTGTCTGCTATTGAGATTGACATTGGTGCATACCCTGAACTAGCTTCATGGTACAACGCTAAACAAAATAGAAGCCAACGGATATTTCTGAAGATCTCATCTCTTTGCGTGCTCAAGTGATCAAAAGACTGTTGACTGAAGCTTCCAAGACTCCAGATGTCATTCAGTCTAACGGCTACTCAAAAGAGAGACAACGGACACTTCAACGTCTACATTTCAAATTGAAGATATAAATTCAAGTCAGAAGAACAGAAGAAATAAGAAGAGATCGCACATTCAAGCATTCAAATTCTTCTGATGAAAGTCCAGAGCTAAAAACCTTCATTCCACTTAGCTTTTGCTCTTTTGCTCTCTACTAGTTTGTGAAAATCTTGAGAGAGCCCGTGTAGTTCTGAGAGTGTGCCTTGTTTAATCTCTTTGCTCTCAGTTCTAGTTGCTTCAGATCCTTGCTTGTCAAAAGCTTGATCTAGGGGCTTGAATTTCATTCACTCTCTTGGTGTTGTTCCTTCGGTTGTGAAGGAAGATGGTGGTATCCAGGGTGTTATCCCTTCGATTGTGAAGGAAGACCTGGTGTGGTATCCAGGGTGTTGTTCCCTTCGGTTGTGAAGGAAGACCTGGTGTGGTATCCAGGGTGTTGTTCCCTTCGGGTGTGAAGGAAGACCAGCTGAGCTGGGTATTGTAGCGTCCTTAGTGGGACTGTACCCTAGTTAGTGAAATCCTGAGTGTGCTCAGGTACTGGACCTAGGACTCATAAGGAAAGGAGGTCCGAACCAGGATAATCCTTGTGTTGTGTGATTGTCCTCTTGTGTGTTTGTTATTTAAACTAACTGTCACTAACCTACTTCGAAGAACGTTTGTGTGAATATTTTTAGTTACAGGTATCTTCTAGATTAATTTTAAAGACCCATTCACCCCCCCTCTGGGCTCATCAACTAGGCAACAGTTTGTTCCAGCACGGTCAGGGCGATGAGTGTGACTTGTGAAAACTGACGGGGTTCAATTCGGACTCCGGTTGAGCTCGACGCTCAAATTCACAATAAGCAAGTTAGTTTGGTTTAAAAATGAAGAACTTAGGTTTGAGGGTCCAAAATTAGAAATACTAATCCGATTGGCCTTCGGTTTTTTCCAGCACGGCCAAGACGATGACTATGACATGTGTAAACTGACATAGTTCAATTTAGACTCTCGGTTTGAGCTCGACGCTCAAATTCATCTAAGCATGTAGTTTAGTTTAAAAATGAAGAACTTAGGTTGGGGGTCCAAAGTTGAAATACTAATCTGATTCACCTTTGGGTTTTTCCAGCATGGCCAGGGCGATGATCGTGACTTGTGGAAACTGACGAAGTTTAGTTCGGACTCACAGTTTGAGCTCGACGCTCTAATTCACATTAAGCATGTTAGTTTTGTTTTACTTTGTTTAAAAAGGAAGAACTTAGCTAGGTTTGGGGGTCCAAAATTAGAAATACTAATCCAATCAGCCTCCGGTTTATTCCAACACTGTCAGGGCGATGAGTGTGACTTGTGAAAACTGATGAAGTTAAATTCGGACTCCCGGGTTGAGCTCGACACTCAATTTCACATTAAGCAAGTTAGCTTAGTTTTATTTTGTTTAAAAAGGAAGAACTTAGCTAGGTTTTGGGGTCCAATTAGAAATACTAATTCGATTGGCCTCCTGTTTGTTCCAGCATGGTTGGGGCGATGAGTGTGACTTGTGAAAATGACGGAGTTCAATTCGAACTCCGGTTTGAGCTCGATGCTCAAATTCACATTAAGCAAATTAGTTTAGTTTAAAAATGAAGAACTTAGGTTTGGGGGTCCAAAAATATAAATAATAATCTAATTGACCTTCGATTTTTCCAGCATGGCTAGGGCAATGATTGTGACTTGTGGAAACTGACAGAGTTCAATTTGGACCCGGTTTGAGCTCGACGCTCAAATTCATCTTAAGCAAGTTAGTTTAGTTTAAAAAGGAAGAACATAGCTAGGTTTGGGGGTCTAAAATTAGAAATACTAATTTAATTGGCCTCTGATTGTTCCAGCACGGTCGGGGCGATGAGTGTGACTTGTGAAAACTGACGGAGTTTAATTCGGACTCCCGGTTTGAGCTCGACGCTCAAATTCACATTAAGCAAGTTAGTTTAGTTTAAGTTTAGTTTAGTTTAATCAATGCTCAAAATCATCTTAAGCAAGTTAGTTTATTTAAAACGAAGAACATAGGTTTGGGGGTCCAAAATTAGAATAACTAATCTGATCGGCCTCCAGTTTGTTCCAGCACGGTCAGGGCGATGAGTGTGACTTATGAAAACTGACGGGGTTCAATTCGGACTCCCGGTTTGAGCTCGACGCTCAAATTCACAATAAGCAATATAGTTTGGTTTAAAAATGAAGTACTTAGGTTTGAGGGTCCAAAATTAGAAATACTAATCCGATTGGCCTCCAGTTTTTTCCAGCACGGCCAGGACGATGACTATGACTTGTGGAAACTGATAGAGTTCAATTTAGACTCCCGGTTTGAGCTCGACGCTCAAATTCATCTTTTGCAAGTTAGTTTAGTTTAAAAATGAAGAACCTAGGTTTGGGGGTCCAAAATTGGAAATACTAATCCGATTCACCTTTGGGTTTTTCCAGCATGACCAGGGCGATGATCGTGACTTGTGGAAACTGACGAAGTTCAGTTCGGACTCACGGTTCGAGCTTGACGCTCAAATTTCAATTTAGCAAGTTAGTTTTGTTTTGCTTTGTTTAAAAAAGAAGAACTTAGCTAGGTTGGGGGTCCAAAATTAGAAATACTAATCCAATCAGCCTCGGTTTATTCCAACACGGTCGGGGCGATGAGTGTGACTTGTGAAAACTAATGAGGTTAAATTCGGACTCCCGGGTTGAGCTCGACACTCAAATTCACATTAAGCAAGTTAGCTTAGTTTTATTTAGTTTAAAAAGGAAGAACTTAGCTAGTTTTGGGGGTCCAAATTAGAAATACTAATTTGATTGGCCTCCTATTTGTCCCAGCACGGTCGGGGCGATGAGTGTGACTTGTGAAAACTGACGGAGTTCAATTCGAACTCCCGGTTTGAGCTCGATGCTCAAATTCACATTAAGCAAATTAGTTTAGTTTAAAAATGAAGAACTTAGGTTTTGGGGTCCAAAATTAGAAATAATAATTTGATTGACCTTCGATTTTTTCCAGCATGGCTAGGGCAATGATTGTGACATGTGGAAACTGACAGAGTTCAATTTGGACTCCCGGTTTGAGCTCGACGCTCAAATTCATATTAAGCAAGTTAGTTTAGTTTTAAAAGGAAGAACATAGCTAGGTTTTGGGGTCCAAAATTAGAAATACTAATCTGATTTGCCTCCAATTTTTTCCAACACGGCGGGGCGATGAGTGTGACTTGTGAAAACTGACGGGTTTAATTCGGACTCCCGGTTTGAGCTCGATGCTCAAATTCACATTAATCAAGTTAGCTTAGTTTAAAAATGAAGACTTAGGTTTGAGCATCCAAAATTAGAAATACTAATCCGATTGGCCTCTAGTTTTTTCTAGTATAGTCAGGGCGATGGTTGTGACTTATGGAAATTGACGGAGTTCAATTCGGACTCCCAGTTTGAGCTCGACGCTGAAATTCACAATAAGCTAGTTAATTTCGTTTAAAAGTAAGTGAAATCTAAAAATCTAAATAATTTATTGCTTATTGTAGTATTTAAATTTAACTTATTATTGTTATATATCTATTGTAGGTTCCTTCATCGGGTGGCATAGGAGGAGACGAGGACGAGCACGTAGACGAGGACGAGGATTCATGATTTTCATTTCATTGTTATGTATTATTGTGGACATTTTTATTATTTTTGTGGACATTTTATTATTATTGTGGACATTTATTATTGTTGTGGATTATGTTAGTTGTGGACATTTTATAGTTTTTATTTACACAGGTTACTTTCTTAAATATATATATATAATTAAAAATATAGAGACCGATTAGTGACCGAAAGATTCGGTCACTATTTCTGTCACTAAAATAGAGACCAATTGGTGACTGACGTCGTCGGTCACCAATCAGTCACTATTTTAGTGACCGAAATAGTGACCGAATCAGTTTGTCGCGGATAGCGACCGATGCATTCGGTCACTAAGTCAGTCACTAATTAGTGACTGACATAGTGACTGAATGTGATCAATCACTATTCGGTGACTATCTTAGTGACTAAAATAGTGGCTGAATTTTTCAGTCGCTGATGACGACTGTCAGTGACTAAAAGTATTCGGTCACTGATCGGTCACTATCAGCGACTGATTAGTGACCGACAGTTTTCGGTCACCGATTTGTGACAAAAAATTTCTCACGACATTTTCGGTCTCTATTCGGTCACTATTCGGTCCCTGAACTCTTTAGTGACCAAATAGTGACCAAATAGAGACCGAAAATGTCGGTCTCTAAATGCGCTTTTTCTTGTAGTGTAAGTCAAGAATCGAGTCTCGGTGTGTTAATAGAATTGACTTCAGTGTAACTCTCTCACTAGTAAGAATCGAATTTTATAATAAATCGACTCTTGGGCATAGTCAGAATTGACTCTCACTTACTTTATAAATCGACTCTCAATTAAGACCTGATAGCCTAAGCTATTAAACCTTAAGTTCTTACTCTTTCACTTATTATTCTTCATTAATTATGTTCCTTCTAATTATGAGCACATTTGGATCTATTCCTACAAGTCTTGTATTATGTTATTCCGTGAAATTACTTACTATAACCTTTGAACTAATTATTGAAAATTGTTGGCTATTTAAATACATAATTTATCAAATGAGTATACATGGGATCTTGGATCCACTTAAACTAATGTCTATGCAAGGGACTCGATCTGGTCCTTATTAATTAGTTAATAGAGAGTGAATGATTACGTGTTTTGACATGACATCACTATATACTTGATTAAATGCTCGAATGACAATTGTACGTGACTAATTGATTGTCATCTAAATTAATGGAAACACTTGAAAATAATTGATAATGACTAGTCTACTGAATTATTCAAGCTTGTACACGAATGTTACATAGTTACTTGCTCATGCTTGTTTGAACTCTTAGTTCTGGAAGAGAATTCAATCATGAATTATTATTTCTTACTACAAATTGTCCCTCTTTCTGTTATAATTATCTCATATAGTGATCATCTAATTTGGCTTAATCAAGAGGGTAAATTCTACTAGCCAATTTGTGTAGCGACCTAGGATACTTATGCCCAATAAGGCTCCATATCCAAACCCGCCTCTCGAGATCGGACCGAAGTCTCGCAAGGGATAGCTCACACACGTGTCCAGTAAGAATATAAAAGACAACCACAAGAGTATAATATACAAGAAAGTACATGTAATCTTACTCATTAAGCACAAATTACAATATCCCAATACATTATCACATGTTCGAGAGAAAAGTACAATTACCTGGGGCATACTCCGAGGGAGCAAAAGCTCACACCACAACAACTACAACTCAATTGGTGGTGGTACAAGTCTGCCACAACGCCACTGCAAGCCAAACACACGGCTAACACCTACAAAGAACTGTAAGGAAGAGAGCGTTAGAAAGTCACAGGCTCAACAGGGACCTCCCTAAAACAACAACCCGAAACTAAAGGGGAAACCTCACCTCAACCTCAAAGGGTCTCACTGGTATTACCGATCGTAGAACTACAACATACTTACATTAAACACAACTAAACTGCATTTAAACATAAACATGCTAGCTAATACAACTCGTAGAAAATAAAGGGAATAACAGGACTAGTACAAAACATCAGTCCACTACGACAGCTGAAACCGACTAATCGCAAGTCACACCAAGAAACCACCAATGGGAAGCAACAAGACTGGTAACCAAGGACCAGTCCACCACACACCTTGGAATACCAAAACACATCGAAGAACTACCCCCAGAAGGCTAAAAACAAAGTCATACTACAAAGGAAAACCCTGTATAATTTGTTGTTTTATTTACTTAAGATATTACATGTAAATAAGGAAGTACCCCCATTTGAATCAAATAAAAATATCAGAAAAAATATATCTCTTTCTAATAAAATGTCAAAATGCGATTTTGGTGATTCCATCCAAATAACGTCTTTCCAATATCTCACAATTTGACCTACCTGAAAGCCTCATAAATCAAAAAACCTAGTAGAATGCTAAACACCCAAGGTCTGGTGAAAAATGATAAGCACACATGACTTCTCCAAAGGAGCCCTCTCCTACTGAAAGAAAAGTCAAACCTACTCATCCCTTATTTTACATTAATATGACTTTTACATTGATATGATTTTATCTCCAATTCTAAATAAGAATTAGTAATTGAATGGTTCGATCAACCATATGGTTTCAAATATGTTAAGTAAGCCTAGGTACCATATCGCAAAGCTATTATCTAAAGCCTAAAAAGGAGTAGAAAATGCTACATGATATCTCCAGAACTTGTAAGTTTAGACCGTCTTGTAACTACGACCAGTGTTTCGACATGGTAATATCATTTGAAAATTTCGTTTAGCATTTGATTGGCAAACTGACTTGATACATCGACTCCCGATTGATTTCTGAAAGTCCAATATCGACTATGAATTACACCTCGAATTTGGTTCACTATCATAAATCTCTCATATTGCATAACTGTGTTATACTTTGAAACTCCAATCATTTCCAACTCTTTTAAGATTCTTATATTGTCTTTCACATGTGCCTTATCCTTGAAACTCCAAAGTGCTGCATAACTTTCCGGGAACAACAATAATGAATGTGTACTTACTGTTCAGGTCTTCAGACTCTGCTAGATTAAGATGCTTATTGGGGCAAGTCCAAGTCCTTGGGAGGAACACCGAACTTGGCCACTGAATCGGACATGATTTGAATATACCCGCCACGAATGGATCTTCCAAACCCGGCCACTGAATCGGTCTATTCGAATATATCCATTGAGAATTGATCTTCCAAACTCGGCCACTGAATCGGTCTATTCGAATATACCCGTCAAGAATGGATCTTCCAAACTTGGCTACTAAATTGGTCTATTCGAATACGTCCTGTCGAGAATGGACCTACTGAGTGTCTCAGCATCAGACACTACCTACTGCTTAATTGATGAATTATATGTTATTGTTTCCCATCAGCATGACATAACTGAGTTGTATTTAGTGTCAATACGTGTTCAATGGATTGCCAGATAGTGATTACACATTTGATAACGATTATGTGCCTGACACTTGTTGTTTTGATTCAGTTCATTAATGTATCGATTTAATCTTGCATGGTTTAATACTGTACATCTTGATTTGCATTATTCTTCCCTTTCTTGAACACTGTTAATTGTTATCCTCGTATGCAATAAATTTTCCTTGATTTTGTTATCTATTTCTTTATTATTAGAGGATAAATCATACTAGGCAAGACTGCTTATACCTACTCTTTTTCTAGGTATTCATTAGTTCTAGAAGGCAGGGCAACTGGAATTGTGTGCTGAGAGATCAACACTTGTTATGTCTGACATTTGAAATACAGTTTGGGAATCATGTAATTACCTCCACTTTGAGGAACGACTGTTGATTTATATTTTATTTTAGGTCATGACCCTTGGGTAATTCTTACTCGAAAAAATTTAAACTTGTTCTCGATTTCCTATATCAATTGCGTATTGACATTTATGGAAATATTAAATGATGAGACGTGACAATAATAATGCCAAAAACTCAGGGCTTGGCCCGTACAGGACAATCACTGCCCAACCAACACAAGTTACCTTTCAGAAGTTGAAACGAGATGGACACAGACGTCGCCTTCAAAAATGCAACGACCATACCAGTCGCGACTTCAGAATGAACGCAACAGAGACTAGTGTCGCAACAGGAACACGACGGCCCGACACGTCGCCACTAAACCAACCGATATAAATGCAACGGGACAACTTGTTGCCTTCAAAGCAACACAATAATCGGAAACCAAAAACGCGACGGACCAAAGCGTCGCCTTCAAGCCAATCGATTCAGATAACCGAAACGGAACCAAATCGTGACAGAACACTACGTCGTGTTCACACCTAAAATGCGACAGGGAACACGGTCGCGTTTAAAATGCGACGGCCCGACCCGTCGCCTTCTCAGGCAAACGGTCTGGACCCTTCCCCCACTTCAAGAAATCCATTTAAACACCATGTAAACTACAATATAAACCACTCAATTCAAAGATATACCATAGCACAACACCATAGCATGCTCTACCAGCTCTAGGAATCACTTAAATAGTAAAACACAAAGGGGAAGTCTCCCTACCAACTCGAAGAACCTGCAACACGCATAGAACGCCACACCGCTAGCAACTCCACGCTCTGGATGCCCTCCTTGCGTGGAAACCGCGCCAGCCCAGCCACCTAGAAGCAAAAATCGCCAAGAAGCGCCACAAACCCCTCTCCACGGCCGGACAAACCACCTCTGCTCTGTTTGGCCGGAAACAAAGTATTAAATGCACAACCAAAAATCGCAATGTAGGCAGATGTCGCGTTTAAAGTGTATTAAACGCGACAAGCCTGGCCGTCGCCAAACGCATCGTACCTCAGAAAGGTGGTTCGAAGAACGCGACGTGGTAGCTGTCGTGTTCAAAACGTGACGACATACTCCGTCGCCTTCTTCACCAGAAAACCTGCAAACTAAATGGGCTATAACCTATGGCCCGCAACACCCACACAATGTACGGGGACCTCAACTAAGGCTCAATGACCACACATTGGCCAAGAGCACCACACCAGAACCATTAAACTCCAGATCCGAGCGACCACGACGTTACATTACTACCACCTAAAAAGAAATGTCATCTATAACATTCAAAAAGAAACCACGGTAAGTCAAACTACCACATAAAAAGAAATGAAGTTATTCACAAACATAAAAGGATACACTTCCTCTGCTCTTGCCATTCAGATCTTTCTTTTCCACTGGTCCGTTCTGCTCATTTCCTTGCTTACTCTGCTTTCCTTACTCTTTAATTCATTCCACACCTTCCCTGTCCGGATTGATTCAATCTGCCCGTCCTTTACCTCATAACTTAAGCAATTCTATCTTGTTGTTGCTTTATCTCCTTGGACTTAACCTAGTTCTACATTTTCCTAGCTGTGTCTGCAACATTCCTTTCTGTGCTATTTTGTGTGCTTAAAACCCTTTACCATAAATTACTGCTTACAACTATTCTGTTGTGCTAAACCATTTTCTGATCCATTATTTATTGGTGTTGACTTATCATTGTTGTTCCATCAATTGCTTATCACTACTGACTGTTTTTCTACTTTACCTTTACTCATATTTTCAACTGTCAATTCCTTGAAGAAAATCAAAACATCATATCTAAATTTCTCACCTCTTTACATTAATCAGCTTGTGTTATTCTAAACTCATATCTTCTCAAGAATCACTACTCCTCAAGGATCTCAAATTCTGCTTCAGTCAACCACATCTCTGATACTATGCTCTTGAAAACATTCTGGAATCTGTGGATTATGAATCTTCTATGCTTCTGTTGCGCCACTCTGATTACATCGGATACTTGTCAAAATATTCTACCAATTCTGCTCTCATTATTGCCTTCAATCCTTTCCATTTCTTCTATTACTTTGACTCTAGATGGGCCCAGTGCTGACTTTACTCACTTACCAAAACCATCTTACTCAATTAATTACCACCGAAAGAAAATGCCTAAATTTCTGAACTGCTTCCTTTAATGCTTCAATTTTGTCTGTACCACAATTTTGAATTCTGAATTCTTCCATACCGCTACTATCATACTTCGCTATGGACATACATTTCTTACTTTAAATAATATTCTCTGACTAACTAATCAAATCAAATCCATAACTTTTCAAAGTACTCGTTCATACTGCTATACCATTGTACTCTCCCATCGGGAAATAAAACTGCTCAACTAACTCTGTACATACTCTACCATTAACTCTACCAAACTCTCCCAAATATTTGCTAACTGACCCAAAATTCTTCACTGCCTAACTGATCAAACCTTTCCTCTTTGTATTCCGCAATCTACTGACTTTTTGAAATTCTAAACTCTATACATTCCTTACTCTTTCTGTTCTGTTCTACCATAATCTACTCTATTAACTATTTCTTAACCCATCTACCTTTACTCTTACGTCAAACTCTGGAAATACTCTTACGAAAGTATATCTCTGCTCAACAGAATCACTTACTCTGCATTGCCACATAAACTCTTACTGAACATTACCTGAACCCTCTGATTATAACCATTCTATAATCTGCCACATTCTTTTTCTTCTGATCAATAATACTTAATTTTAACTTTACAGCCAACCGCGTTGAACATAATACCATCTCTACAAAGTGCTTCCCTTAATTATTCTGCTATCTGACTAACCTCGCTATACAATGCAAACTTTCTAATTTGTAATGTAACTCTTCTTAGTATATAATTACCTTTCATTGAAACACTGCTAAAACTAGAATCTAAATACCCATCTCTTTAAATATAATGATCTTCTCTGTATGATTTCTTTGTTCCACACTGGTATTTTACAATCTCAATATCCATCTTTCCTAATTACTTGGTAATAACTGCTTCACTCTTAATTACTGACAACACCACTGCTGTGTATACCCCACAATCAATTCCCCAACTTTTTTATCTTAACAAGACTCTAATTCTTTCACATTTGTCATTCTGTTCTGCTCAGCTTGACATTTCTTATCTGCTTCTCAACTGACTTACCTCTTTTCTGCTCTTATTCACATGGCTTTATCTTACTTCTAACATTCCTAACTTCAATCCTTTTTCTAATACATACTTTATCTTTCTTTTACCACATACTGCGCACAACTGTTAAACACCACTATAGTCATATCTTTAACATTGCAATCCCTGACAATCTTTCTGCTAGATCATCATGTTGGGTTGAATGCAAATTCATATCATTTCCATCCTATTTTGATGATGACAAGAGGTGTTCTTAAAGCAATTAATTGAAACATGTCAAAAACATCATACCTGAAATTCATGTTCAAAAAGTATTTTTCAAACCACATTTATCATTTATGTCATGATAAATCATTTAACTATGATATATGTGTTTATTTTTCAGGTACAAACATTTATGCAAAAGATGAGTCGACACAACCCATCAATGGTGTCGACACATCAACACAGATTCAAGGCAAATGTGTAAAAATGTTGAGACTGTGTCGACACATGTCAAGTGTGTCGACACGAGTGGCAGTTTTTCAGAAATCAAGCTACCCAGGTCGACACACTCTCAGAGCAGGTCGACACTAGACCCAGTTCCGAACAGCCAGTTTGCAGATTTGGGACAGCAGGTCGACACACTCAAGAGCAGGTCGACACGGGACCTTCTTCCCAGAACAGCTTCTACATATTTTGGACAGTGTGTCGACACTACCACCAGGTAGGTCGACACACTACGGAAACTTTTCATCCTAAAGTTGATGGCTGCCACGTGTCCTTCTAGGGCGATCAGAATCTTCCTAAGAACGCGTGCCCTTTACCCCAAAAGGGTATCTTTGGAATCCTAAGGATATAAAAGGTCTTTTGGCCAGCCTTCACACAAGAGAAGAGACCCAACTCTCTTAGAGCCTCCAAAAAGCTCCTGGCGGCCAGTAAGAGCTCGTGTCTCCTTCCTCTGCTCTTCAAGTGCTTCCAGAAGACCATTTCCACCAATTCAAAGTGTGGGAATTGGAATTTGATTCCTGAAGACTCCTCTGAAGCATTCCAAGGAGGCAGATCCTGTAGAAGACTTCTTTGGTGAAGAATTCGAGGAAGATCCAACTTCTCAGATTGCAGAGCATCGACTTGGACTTCAAGCTTCACAAGTCCTTCCCAATTCAAGCTTCTACAAGGGAGTACACTGAAGAACGAAGCCTTTCAATTCAATTCATCCTTTCTTCTGTTCTTCTGAGATATCTTTTGAGATTATGCAAGTGCTTCTGCATAACTCTCTTTAGAGTTCTCAAAATTCGACTAGATTGTTGCTAGAGGATCTTAGTCTTAAGTTGGTGTCTAGCAAGTCTTAGTGTGAGCATTGTGCTCAGTTGTTGTGAGCCGTCGAGCTCAGTTTGAGTTGTCAAGCTCAGGGTTGGTTTGAGCAGTCTTGCTCTGTGTTTCTAGAGTAGTCTTGCTCTAGAGGTGTGTGAGTTGTATGCTCTGAAGTGTTGGAGTTGTTAGGCTCCTTTGGGTGTGTAGCCCAGTTGTGTTAGTGAAGCCTCAGTTGTGAGGGGTGGATGTAGGAATCACTTGGGTGATTTCCGAACCACCTAAAAAATCCTTATGCATTTGTCTTCTGTGGTTTGATTGATTCATCTGCTAGATGCTTGCATAGGATCCGTTTAATTCACTTAATCAACTTGCTTCACATCTAAGTTTTTCAACTCACTCAAATCTAATCAGATCTGTAGTTTTTCACTGATAACATTGCCTCTGATTCTAAATAGTTTTCAAATTACTTAAGCTTCCGCAAAAGTGGCTAAGATCTATTCATCCCCCCCTTCTAGATCTTTTCCACACATTCATTTCGATCCTTCAATTGGTATCAGAGCGGGTTTACATCGATCTGATTTGAACTGAGCAGTTTTTGTTTCTGAGTATTGAGTGTTTGATTGTTTGCTTGTTTGTTTGCTTGCTTGTTTAACTCTTTCTCTGTGCATTTACTTAAGTGTCATGGACTCAAAGGGTTTCATAGCTGAGGCCATTCCATAAATAGGCCACCATTCTTTAATGGTTTGGACTATTCTTATTGGAAAAACAGAATGCAAGTATTTCTAAGGGCCAGAACTATGAGATCTGGAAAGTAGTTGAGGTGGGTCCCTATGAGAACCAGGGAGAAGAAGATACCTGGACAAGGAACAGATAAGGAAAGCTACACTGAATTATAGTGCCATGAACATGATTCAGTGTGCTGTCCATCCCAAGGAGTATTCGAGAATCTCTATGTGCAAATCTGCCAAAGAGATGTGGGATAAACTCGAATTACTCTATGAGGGAACATCTCAGGTCAAAGGACCAAGGCAAACATTTTAGTTTCAGAATATGAACTCTTTATGATGAAATCTAATGAATCTATTTCTGAAATGTTTGCCAGATTCATGGTGATAGTCAATGGACTCAAGGCTTTGGGTAAGGAGTATACTATGCAGACTTGGTAAGAAAAATTTTGCGTTCACTTTCTTCAATTTGGCATACCAAGGCCACTGTTATTGAAGATTCAAAAGATTTGTCCAAAATTTTTTGGATGAATTGATTGGATCTTTAATGACATATGAATAAACTTAAAAAGAAATGAAGAACACATCATTAAGACCAAGCCTATGGCACTCAAAGCCTCTTCAAGCAACAAAGATAAAAATCAGGATAAGACAAGTTCTGAAGAATCTGAGTCGAATGAGGATGAGATTGCCCTCATGACCAGACAATTCAGGAAATTTTGAAATATAGGAAAGGGAAAATGACTGGGAAAAAGAAATTTCCCTCAGGTAAGAAGAACACTTCCTCTTCCAATTTCAATAAGAATATACCTGATGAAAATGTTATCTGTTACAGGTGCAACAAGCCAGGACACATGAAAGGAGAGTGTCCTGAGAACAAGAAGGAAAAGCACAAGAGATTCCAGAAATATAAGAAGCCAAAGGCCATGGTAGCCACTTGGTCTGATGAAGATACAAGTGAGGAAGAAGAAGGAAGAAGTCCTCAAGCTCAGAGAGTGAGGAAGTTTGCTTCATGGCCACAGCACAGATGGAAAGGTAAATACTTCCTTTGAAGACTATAGTGTTGAAGATTGGCAGGATGTGTATGCAGAATAGTTGAAAGATATTCTGAAATGAGAAAAGAAAATAAACACATCAAAAGAAAATTGAAAATCTTACCATAACCAATCTTCAAACAATAGAATCTGTGAACTGGAATCTGAAGTAACAGACTTGCTTGAAGAAAAAGAGAATCTCCTAAACCTAATTGATGAACTGAAACTTACCTCTCAAAAGGCCTCCCAAGAATTCAGAAACTTAAATGAAAAGCTGAAAATTGAAAAACAAGAAAAACAACAGAAAATTGAAAAAATTGAAGTTCTAAAAACTAGCTAAAGGAAAGGAGGAGGTTATCCAAACCTTCACAAAAGGCCAAGATAACCTAGAGGCATTGCTAGGATCCAACATGACAACCACATCTCATGGATTAGGGTTCAACAAGAAGAAACCCCAAAAAGACAAATCTGGTGAGAAAAAGGGAAAAGCACCACTAATTAATTTTGTCAAGGGCCTAATCTGGAAAACACTGAAATCTAACAAACGCAAACAAAACCCCAAACAAAACTCAAAACAAATCAAAAACTCAAAACAAAGAAGACTATCATGTCGACACAGTCCCCTGACAGGTCGCACCAGTCCACAAGAAGAAGACTTCTGTGGCTGTTGTGTCGACACCAGTACAGGAGAGGTCGACCTGCTCACACCAAAAACCAAAACAACTCAACCAAAATTCAATAAAAATCTGAAAAATAAGAAAAGGGAAAAGAAATAATCCATGAAAAACCTTGGACCTCCAAGATAACACTTCAAGAAGATTGGACTAATCCTTAGAACCATGGTATGAAAATCCCTGTTGGTATTATCCTCAATACTCTTATCTAAATTTATGGATGTACCAACACAATCCATGGATTCCACCTCCTCCTCTGAACTCAAATTTTCAAATGAAAACTCCCCTCCAACCAAAACAAGATCTTGGTGCTTTCATTTCTAAAAGAAAGAACAAAAAGAAAAGGCTGAAAACACCAAAGTAATAAAACAAAAATCTAAAACAAATCAAATTTGGGTGAGAAAGGATTTGATATCTTATTAAATCATTCTGATGGTCCCAACTCTGTTTGGGTACCAAAATCTTCTCTCCATTGATCTTTGTGTAGGAAGGTCGTGCACCCAACACCAATGTTTGGTTTCTTGATAGTGGGTGTTCACGACACATGACTGGAGATAGAGCCAAATTTTTCTGTCTAATTGAAAAGGAGGAGGGTCAGTCACCTTTGGAGGTAAAAATAAAGGAAAGATCATTGGATCTGGTAAGGTTGGTCAAACTTCTTCAAACTCAGTAGATAATGTTTTGTTAGTTGATGGACTTGATTATAATTTGCTCAGTATCCGCCAACTATGTGACAAAGGTCACAAAGTTGTGTTTGATCTGATTTTTGCAAAATAATTGATTCATCAACTGAGAAAATCAAATTCTTTGGAAAAAGAGAAAACAATGTCTACATGATCAACCTTAATAAAAACTTTTCTGAAAATCTTTGTTTTGTTACAAATAAAGATGAAATTGCATGGACTTGGCACAAAAGACTTGGCCATGCAAGTTTCAGAACTTTGAATAAGTTGTTAAGATTGAATCTGGTTAAAGGTCTTCCTGAATCTTTTTCTATGTTGAAGGTCAAATTTGTGGGATCTGTGCTAAAGGAAAACAAACTAGGAAATCCTTTAAAGTCTTCAATGAAGTACTCACATCTAAGCCACTAGAACTTCTTCACATGGACCTCTTTGGGCCAACAGAGTTCTGAGCTTAAGTGGCAAGAGATATGGGTTTGTAATCATTGATGACTTTACTAGATTTACCTGGGTTATTTTTCTATCCCACAAAAGTGATGCATGCCTTGAATTCAGGAATTTCTGTACCACTATCTTACAACTTATCTATTTAAAATTAAAAACATTTTAACTGATCATGGGGGTGAATTTGATAACACATCCTTTTCTGATCTATGTGCTGAATTTCAAATCTTTCACAAGTTTTCTTCACCTAGAACTCCAGACAAAATGGAGTTGTGGAGAGAAAGAATAGAACTCTTGTGGAAATGGCTAGATCCATGCTCTTAGGGTATCTGCCCAAATCCTTCTGGGCTGAAGCTGTTAACACAGCAATCACATCCTAAACAGTTTTGGTCAGACCAAAGATCAGAAAAACCCCCTATGAATTGTTGAAAAACAAAAAGCCAACTGTCTCTTATTTCAAAACTTTTGGTGCAAGTGTTTTGTACACAATAACACAAAGAAAACCTTGACAAGTTTGATGCTAAGAGTCAGGAAGCTATCTTCCTTGGCTATTCTGAAGTGTCAAGGCTTTCAAAGTGTACATATTAAAACCAAACTGTTGAAGAATCACCACAGTTTATTTTGATGAAAATTTTCCACTAATGATTCTAAATTTTGCAGGGAAAGACAACAAGAAGAGGATGACCTATTGTGGACTCTTCACCAACCGTTTGAGAGATAGACAACATTGAAGAAAACCTGAACAACAACTCACCATCTTCAAGTGGTTCAGGTAACATTGCTCCTGAAGTGGGCACCTCTCAACAGGTAATTTCTGAACCTCGTTTTCTGAGAAACCACCCATTAGACAGTGTTGTTGGCAATTTAAATGATAGAGTTAGGACCAGATCTTCTTCTTGCAAAATGTTGAAGAAGACCCACTAGCTCTAATTTCCCAAATTGAACCCAAATCAATTGATGAAGCCTTATCCAGTTCTGATTGGATTAATGCTATGCATGATGAACTTCATCAATTTGAAAGAAATCAAGTGTGAGAATTAGTGCCTAGACCTAGTGACCAAACAGTGATTGGCACTAGATGGGTTTTCAGAAATAAATTGAATGAAACTAGTCAAGTAATAAGAAACAAAGCTAGGCTAGTTGCAAAGGGGTATAACCAAGAATTTGGAATTGACTTTGAAGAATCTTATGCCCCTGTAGCTAGACTAGAAGCTGTGAGAATTTTCCTTGCTTTTGCATCCTCCATGAAATTCAAGTCTTTCAAATGGATGTCAAAAGTGCATTTCTAAATGGATATATAAAGGAAAATGTTTTTGTTGAACAACCTCCTGGATTTGAAAATGAAAATTATCCTAACCATGTTTTCAAGCTTAATAAGGCACTCTATGGTCTTAAACAAGCTCCAAGAGCTTGGTATGATCGTTGAGTTCCTTTTTACTTGAGAAAGATATTCCAGGTAATGTTGATCAAACATTGTTCACAAAAAAGTAAAAATCAAATAATTGTTGTCCAAATTTATGTTGATGACATAATATTTGGATCAACAATAAAGGCCTTTGCACTGAATTTTCAAATCAAATGAAGAATGAGTTTGAAATGAGCTTAATGAGAGATTTAACATTCTTTTTGGGACTGCAGGTCAACCAAACACATGAAGGATTCTCATCAGTCAACCAAATATGTCAAGGAGCTACTGAAAAGGTTTGACTTTCAGAACCTTAAACACTCAGCACACCCATTGCAATAAATGCTAAGCTAGAAGAAGACCCATCCGGTAAGTCAGTAGATCCAAAGACCTACAGAGGTATGATTGGCTCTCTGCTCTACCTTACTACTTCTAGACCTGACATTCAGTTTTGTGTGTGCTTATGTGCTAGATTCCAATCTAATCCTAAAGAAAGTCATATGCTTGCTGTGAAAAGAATTTTTAAATATCTTGTTGGAACATGTGACTTAGGAATTTGGTATCCTGCTGGTTGCAAGTTAGAATTGTTTGCCTATTGTGATGCTGATTATGCTGGGTGTAAGTTAGATAGAAAAAGCACAAGTGGCTTGTGTGTATTTCTAGGTGGGTGCCTTATTTCTTGGGTTTCTAAGACAACATTCAGTTTCTCTGTCAACAGCAGAAGCTGAATATGTTGCAGCAGGTAGATGTGGAACTCAGATTCTCTGGGTGAAACATCAACTTCTTGATTACAACCAAGATTTAGGGTGTGTACCCATCCTATGTGATAACACTAGTGCCATAAATTTGTCTAAAAACCCCATTCAGCACTCCAGAACAAGCACATTGAAATTAGACATCATTTCTTGAGAGATGAGGTTGCAAAGAAATCTTTTGAACTCCATTTTATTGAAACTGAAAAACAAATTGCAGACATATTCACAAAACCCCTTCCTGAAAATAGATTTTCATCTTTAAGAGAAACTTGGTCTTTGCAAGTGTCCACCTTCTTGATTTCTCTCTAAGTTTGGGTTGAGTGTTATGCATTGTCTAAGGGGGAGTTCGTTGCATTTCATAGCTCTTTGCTTCCTCCACATTGTTCATATCTCTCTCACTTTCAATTCTATTCTTTTTCTTATATAAATTCTCCACTCTTATTGTGTTGGCACTTCAAGGTATATCAATAGTGATTGGAGAGGACAGTTATGCTTGTCTGGACACTTTCACTATGCGTGAGAACATATCTCCGCCAAGTACTAAGAGTTAATATGCAATAGTTGAGGGGGAGCTTTTATTGTTCAAAGAGAATTTCTTTTCTGATTTCAAAACTTGCACAGTTTTCACTTCCATTTCCTTTTGGCAATGAATTCTTCACTCTTATTGCATTGAAGTTACTTGGTATATCAAATGGTGATTTGAAGAGGACAGTTAGGCTTGTCTGGACACTTTCACTATGCGTGAGAGCTTATCTCCGCCAAGTACCAAGAAATGAATATGCAATTGTTGAGGAGAAGTTCTTGTTGTCCAAGAAGAAAATTTCTTTTTGATTTCAAAATTGCATATCTTTATTTTGATGAAAAATGGTTGAAATCATCATCTCAGGGGAGCTAGAAAATTCACAAGTCATCTTTTTGCAAAATTCAAAGCCTTTCTTGCATTTCATCAATTCCTGCATGATGTCCTCATTCTAAAGTCTAGAGTCACAAAATGAACCTTGAGTGATTATTATATTTTTTACTAATCAACCTTCAACTATGTCTCTCAATCCACAGAAATTCAGATCTCTTCCTAGACTAAATGACAATTTGTGCCTTGAACTTAAAACATTTCCTTGTTTGCAACTGATGACTGGATGTATTTGAATTCTATCTCACAAACTCTCCAAAACTTGTAAAATCCAACAGAGCAATGACATCTGTGCTGAGAAATTGCACACCTTCACAATGAATGAAGTGCCATGTATGTCATGAGGCATTATTGCTAACTCTGTTCAAAGGGGATCAAAATTGAAAATAATTTCAAAAAAAAAAAAAACTACATTTGTGCTATGCTTTTTGATGATGACTGAGCAACTGGAAATATTGGCGTCTACAAAACGTATATTTTCATGTCAAAAGGTCATCATTTCCCCTTTGAGACTTGACAATGACTAAATCTTAAGTATCTAGGGACTATGGTGTGTAAAAAGCACTAGTACTTGAGTGAAAGAGATTTATATCATTTGATAGTTTGTTAAAAGAACAAAAATATGATAATTATTGGAGATTTGTTTAGAAAGAATCATCTTCTTCCTTCATCAAGTTGTTCCTTAAGTTTGTGTTTTACTTTCAACACAACTGTATTTGGTCTAGATGACTTCTTTAATTCTTGAAAATTGAGAAACATGGTAGTTTTTGGTTGATTGTTAGATACATTATATCCCTCAATTTATCATTTTGTTGATTCAAGTCTTGGAATGCTAATATCCTGTTGGAAATTGTTTGAAACACTTGAACTGTGATGAATTTTTGCAAAATACAACAAATGAATTTTTAAGCCTCTTAAAAATCCTTGAAATGATAATTCCTCATTATTTATCATTATAAAGATGTCCCCAAATTTCTCAAAATTTTCCTCTCAAAGATTCAAATTTCTCTCAAAGGCTGTGTCGACACCATCCTCTCACGTGTCGACACACAACCCCAGTCAGGTCGACACCACCTTCTTCACGTTGTCGACACTGTCTTCTTGCCAGACCCTTTTCAAACCTTTCGGGTTCATAATAAGCCCTCTTGTTCCTGCGGGGCAGTATACCACTGCACCCTTTTAGGCATCAGGTCGACCCGACGGCCAAAATCTCATTGTTTCCGGCAAGAACAATTCCCATTTCTCTCTAGCTCTCATCCTCCTGCCATCATCTCTCCATTCTTCCGTTTTCCTCTCCAAATTCCACTCCTCTTGCACCATGGTCCGCAAGTTGGGTCCCCGCCGTGGCGCAAGATCAACGGCCTCTTCAAGGCCATTTCCGGCAGAGGTTCCAGTTGAACAGTTGGAAAGACGAACCAAGAGAAGAACGATCCTGCCGAGCAACCAGGATCTTCTTCTGCACCTCAAAGAGCAGCAAGAGAGGTCGGGCCTCATCTTCAGCAGAGGTAGTCCCCAAACCTAGAACAGACATCCGGGAGATTCTTTTGAGAACCCTGAGGAATCCTCTTCCTCCTCTTCTGAGTCTCAAGAGGATATTCCTTCAGAGTCATCAGTGCAGAAAAACTAATTTGAAGCCCAGAATTCTAGACCTCTCAGATATCAACTAGCAGATTCTTTTCCAGAAACATACCTATTTTTCCTTTCAGTCTTGGTTGCCTTTCATTTCTGAGTTTCAAGTCTGTTATCCAAGACTAGTTAGGGAATTTTACAAGAACCTCAAATGCACAGATGAAGGGTTTGAATCAAGGTCAAGGGAATAGCCATAGATATGCCACTGAAATAGCTGCTTCCATTTTCGAAGTGCCAGATGAAGGGGCTGCCTACCATGAGTTTGAATTTGATTTACATGAAGCCTATTCCATCTTGACAGGCCTTCCTGCAGATGCATCAGATCCCAAACAGACCTATGTAACCAGGGTCAATGCCAATACATTTCCACTGTGTTAAGGGTCATCCACCACATTTTGACAACCATAATTACCCCTCAAGGTGTTGGAGGGATAGATTGACAGACATCCAGAGGTTCATTCTTTACTGCATGGTCAAAACATAAAATCAACCTCCATGTGATTCTCTATCAAATCATGTCTGAAACAACAAGGACAGACCTAAAGAGATCACTTCCTTATGGAGCACATCTGACCTCAGTGTTCAAGCACTTTGGTGTGCCCTTGGAGAATGAGAAGTCCCAATCTATCCCAGTCACAATATCTACACCTTTAGAATATCCAGAAGTTTATGGATTTAGATTGGAGGGCAATCAATTAGAAAGGGCCAGCTGTGTGTTGAGGCTCCTCCAGTTCAAGAGGAACAGCCTCAAGATCAAGGGGACACCCCAACCTCAGGAGGACCAGCCTCAGTTCAAGGGATCAGCCCCAAGCACAAGAGAACAGCCTCCAGCTGAAGGGACCACCCCTAGGTCAAGAGGAACAGCCTCCTGTGCATGAGGATCAGCCTCAATTCCTACTGAAGGTGACAGTCCTTTTCATGCTCCTCTCTCACCTCAGCTTCCTCATTTTTCTCCACAACCCTCATTCCAACCATCCACATCTCTGGTGGGCCTCCTTTTCCACCAGAATTGATATCCTTCCTCAGACAAATTTGAATCCTGAACTCCTCAATTCATCCATGTCCACATCTTTTGAGCTAAGTTTCAAAGACTGAAAACACAGTATCTGCCAAGTTCATAGAACAAAAGCTGCTTCAGACTATGCAGCTCAAAGTTCAATAGCTTGATTGAACAATGGCAGATGCCTCTCTACAGCTAAAAGAGCATCAAGACAAGTTGGAGAAAGTTCTTAAGGGAATATTGGAAAATTCCCAAGCAGATGTCTTCAACACCAAGCAAACATTGCATGAGATTTCCAGCACCAGATTGTCATTTGTTCATTTTGTGGATGATTTGGAAGTATGAGGAACTTCAATGAGCACATTGACAAGCAGATTACAGATTTGACCAAGGAGTTCAAGATAATGCAAAGACCTGGTTGGTCAGCTGGCTCATCATCTTCCTCACAACACAGTGCAGCTGATCTAACCAGACTTCAAGTCACCTTGCTAGAAAATTCAGATCGAATGGAACACTTTTTGAGCACAAAAATGATACCATTCAAGATCAATCAATACTAGCTTGAACTTCATGGAGAAAAGACTATCTGACATAGAGACCATTCTTCTTCCCATTCCTCCTCCTCCTCCATCTTCTACTTAATGTAATTTCTCTTTTGATGATGTCAAAGGGGGAGAAGAAAGAAAGATAGAACAAATGTTTGTAATCTTTTGGAATGTTTGTAATGGTTCTCTTGTTGAATGAAATAAAAAGTGTTGCTTGGCTTGAATGATTCTCTCAATTGTGTATTTAATGTGATTGAAAATCCTTTTGTGAATGTGATTGAATGATTACTTGCCAAGTTGCTTGACTTCTATGTATAAAAATTCTCATTTCAAGTAACATTGTGTTCCACAAGTACATCATCATCTGTTACTAAATCATATCAAAAGTCTTTGACAAGTTGAAACAAAGAAAAAAAAATGTGAACACCAAAAAAATTGCTTAAAATCTCATTTCATCAAAACCTCATTGTAATATGGTTATTGTTGCCATCATCAAAAAGGGGGAGATTGTTGGGTTGAATGCAAATTCATATCATTTCCCTCCTATTTTGATGATGACAAGAGGTGTCTTAAAGCAATTTAATTGAAACATGTCACTCATCATACCTGAAATTCATGTTCAAAATATTTTTCAAACCACATTTATCATTTATGGTCATGATAAATTATTTAACTATGATATATGTGTTTATTTTTCAGGTACAAATTTTTATGCAAAAGATGAGTCGACACACCCATCAATGGTGTCGACACATCACCACAGATTCAAAGGCAAAATGTGTAAAAATGTTGAGACTGTGTCGACACATGTCAAGAGTGTGTCGACACGAGTGGCAGTTTTTCAGAAATCAAGCCTACCCAGGTCGACACACTCTCAGAGCAGGTCGACACTAGACCCAGTTCCCAGAACAGCCAGTTTGCAGATTTGGGACAGCAGGTCGACACACTCAAGAGTAGGTCGACACGGGACCTTCTTCCCAGAACAGCTTCTTAAATATTTTGGACAGTGTGTCGACACTACCACCAGGGCAGGTCGACACACTACGGAAACTTTTCATCCTAAAGTTGATGGCTGCCCCGTGTCCTTCTAGGGCGATCAGAATCTTCCTAGGAACGCATGCCCTTGTACCCCAAAAGGGTATCTTTGGAATCCTAAGGATATAAAGGTCTTTTTGGCCAGCCTTCACACAAGAGAAGAGACCCAACTCTCTTAGAGCCTCCAAAAAGCTCCTGGCGGCCAGTAAGAGCTCGTGTCTCCTTCCTCTGCTCTCCAAGTGCTTCCACAAGACCAATTTCCACCAATTCAAAGTGTGGGAATTGGAATTTGATTCCTGAAGACTCCTCTGAAGCATTCCAAGGAGGCAGATCCTGTAGAAG
The DNA here is from genome assembly GCA_014218235.1 of Colocasia esculenta. NCBI lineage: Eukaryota > Viridiplantae > Streptophyta > Magnoliopsida > Alismatales > Araceae > Colocasia > Colocasia esculenta. The sequence goes on from CM024757.1 coordinate 162,593,548, forward strand.
ACTTCTTTGGTGAAGAATTCGAGGAAGATCCAACTTCTCAGATTGTAGAGCCTCGACTTGGACTTCAAGCTTCACAAGTTCCTTCCCAATTCAAGCTTCTACAAGGGAGTACACTGAAGAACGAAGCCTTTCAATTCAATTCATCCTTTCTTCTGTTCTTCTGAGATATCTTTTGAGATTATGCAAGTGCTTCTGCATAACTCTCTTTAGAGTTCTCAAAATTCGACTAGATCTGTTGCTAGAGGATCTTAGTCTTAAGTTGGTGTCTAGCAAGTCTTAGTGTGAGCATTGTGCTCAGTTTGTTGTGAGCCGTCGAGCTCAGTTTGAGTTGTCAAGCTCAGGGTTGTTTGAGCAGTCTTGCTCTGTGTTTCTAGAGTAGTCTTGCTCTAGAGGTTGTGTGAGTTGTATGCTCTGAAGTGTTGGAGTTGTTAGGCTCCTTTGGGTGTGTAGCCCAGTTGTGTTAGTGAAGCCTCACGGGTTGTGAGGGTGGATATAGGAATCACTTGGGTGATTTTCGAACCACCTAAAAAATCCTTGTGCATTTGTCTTCTGTGGTTTGATTGATTCACCCGCTAATGCTTGCATAGGATCCGTTTTTAATTCACTTAATCAACTTGCTTCACATCTAAGTTTTTCAACTCACTCAAATCTAATCAGATTTGTAGTTTTTCACTGATAACATTGCCTCTGATTCTAAATAGTTTTCAAATTACTTAAGCTTCCGCAAAAGTGGCTAAGATCTATTCATCCCCCCCTTTCTAGATCTTTTCCACACATTCATTTCGATCCTTCACATCATACACTAACACTTGTCAATCAAATAACCTTTCTTCAAAATTCTCAGGAAACTTGACTCAATACTTACCTCCTCTATTATTTCTACCACAAACTGCTCACATCTGCACACACCTTGTACTGATATCTATACCAAACTTCCTATTATCATAATCATTCCCAACAACATCATCCTCAAGCTTACTGCTACAACTATTACTTTTTTTGATCAACTATACATCTTCTGAAAACCAACTCTGCTCATACAATCATCTCTATCTGTCAAAACACTAGCTATCCTGCTATCTGGTTTACTTTCCAACACTTATTATCACAAGCAACAAATACCCCAAAAATCTCTACTGTAATTCCTTCAATTTTTGTAACTGAGAACTTCAAACAACTACATTTTCTGCCACAAACTGACATACTCATATAATCACATAAATTGTACAACTACTAACCACACCAAGTCTCGATGGGCACCAGCAACTGCCAACCTCACAAAAACATACAAACAATTTACATGCCAAAAACTCACTTGGAAGCCACACAAAACCACATACTTTGTGGCGGAACGCCTCGGCCAAGCTCGTTAAACCGATAACGTACTTGATCCGAGTCTGCCTCCCGCGAACGGGCCGTAGCCTCACAAGGGATACCAAACCACAGTCCGTGTAAACACAAAGGATACACCACATTTTATATATATTTCACAAGTTACATAGCCATATTTCCCCAAAAACTGAAAAGAAGTACAAGAGCCTGGGGCATACCCCGAGGTACAACAGAAGAAAATAAACAACTAACTGCACTACACTGCTGGAGCTGCTACTACACAGCTGGGGTACCGACCCTGCACCGCTACGGCGCGGCTCTGAACTGGACGACGGTCGAGAACGTCCTCCTCGCCTACACCTGTGGGGGTAGGGGTGAGCCTCGCTAGTCATTGGCTCAGTAGGGAACTCTCCAACACCGAGCAAACCAAACCACAGGTACAAAAGCAATAAACAGTACCAACAATTTATAGAACAGCTAAGGAGGATATGAAAGCTGTAAAAGTACTCACCGTCTGTCGACTACGAAAATAGCTGTAATAATTAAACGGCAAACCAGTACAGGTGTACAAGCTAAAGTAGAGACAGCCAAACACGAGCCACGTGAACTGGTTCGCGACACCAGAGACTGACTCGGACAGCTAACACAGTCTACCTCTCAATCTCGCAGCCACGGACGAAAGGTCCAGCTGCCGCTCCACGTGAAAAGGTCAAGCAACTGTGGAGACCAACTAAACACCACCACCTGCAGACCATACGGTCGCAGGCCCATGCCTGACACCTCTAGAGATCCTAGCCCGGAACTCTCTAAGTGAGGCACTGGAAAAGGACTAGCTGGGGTCCAGTACGTCTACTGGTGTCCGTACCCCCACTACGAGCGCGCTACAAATGACTAAAGACAAACACAAGTGTCACTGTCCTACTGTCGTCTTTCCCTCAGCCGGACGTTCAACTCAAACACAGGAGTGAGGGTGTCCAGGTCAGACGACACAGACCTCGACGGTACAACACAAGTACCAGGACAAAGCCCCGAGCTAACAGCCTGGCTCACAAAGAACCTGGGGCACCCAACTGGAGAGGTAACCACGGTAGGCATTGTACTACTTGCCACGTACACAAAACCACATGCACGTCACACACAAACCACGTGAAACATCACGTAAACCTCAGGTAACAACGGTCCACTACACGTGAACCCAACTGGACTCGTGTGAACAACACGCAACCTCGAAAGTGAGTAACTAACTGCATACCTCGTATGCTAAACACAGAAACCATGTGCACTCAGTGCACCACAGTGCCAACGCACCATTCATTATTGATAATACCATAAACAGTCATTTCTGCTTATACACAAGCTAGCGACAACATCGACTGCCGCCTGCAGGAAGTAGACGGCAATGGATCTGGCCGTCAATATCCTGGCTGAAGAACCTGGCATCAATCGATGTTGACGCTAAACTCTTCAACCCCAGTTCCTGCAGAAACCCTAAGCCGATCCTACATACATTCTGATCTCAAAGCCATCGAGAAAACGTAAGGAAATAGTTCCTCTAACATCCACACATTATAATTAAGCTATAATAACATATTTTACTACTCAAATTCATCAAACCACCCATTGTCCCCGTAAGGTGCAACTTAATCCGAAAATGCATTAAACATGCTGATTCAGGTGGTTAAGTTGTGTTTTAATGATCCTACGAACTAACAGGGTTCGTTCCCTACCTCAGAACACGCTTAAACCTTCCGAATTCTCCAAGTTCACACCGAACCCTTCGCGAGCTCCCACAGCAATTGCACCACGCCACGGCGTTTCCTCGACCGATTCGGCAACGCCACACGTCTCACGATCCTCCAACCACTCTCCTGTGACTGTTGGAAGCTTTAGGGATACGGGGGCGTGAAGCTAGGGCAAGGGAGAGAGAGAACCAGGTGGAAAACCTGCTCTCGGGTGACCCTATAACCTACAGAATACACAGGTTGGCGTCAACCCACCTGCCGTTTAAGGCAACCGCCACCATAAACGTCCATATCCCCTGCCGCCAAGATCATGCAGTCAACGGCAACTTACCTGGACACCAACAAGTCAACGGCCACACCTGGCCGCCAACTCCAACTCAACTGCAGCAGGTCCGATTTCATTTCGGGACCTAACCTGCACCACACCTGCACACACCACGCGTCTACACCACACTGGCCTCACAACGGCCATCACAACCACAACACACACGATCCAATAGGATCCGAAATAAGCGACATTACATACTTACTATCAACAATGGACATTAAACCATGTCTTATTACATTGTAGCCATAAGGTCTTTTCATATTCTAACTGGACCATACTCTGATACCAACTATAGCGACCCTGGATACTTATGCCGAATAAGGCTTCATATCCAGACTTGCCTCCTGCGATCGGATCGAAGTGTCGTAAGGGATAGCTCACACACGTGTCCAGTAAGAATATAAAAGACAACCACAAGATTATAATATACAAGAAAGTACATGTAATCATACTCATTAAGCACAAATTACAATATCCCAATACATTATCACATGTTCAAGAGAAAAGTACAATTACCTGGGGCATACCCCGAGGGAGCAAAAGCTCACACCACAACAACTACAACTCAATTACTACAATAAAAGTGGCGACACTTACGGAAAGTTGGTTACGATTTCTCGTTTCATAAGGATATTAGCTATTGTACTTACGGTTGTTAGAAAATCTATTAATATTTTAATATTACATCTCCACCACTGTAACTACACCGTAAGAATAAATTTTGACTATATGTAAAAACTTGAAGAACCGTAAGAATAGACCGAAAAATTTTGTTGGCGGTCTTCTCTCACACAAATCCTGCCTCTTCTCAACCTTTCTCTCTCTCAAAATAAAACCCAAAAACCCTCCTCCCACGATCGGCTACAGTCCATCTCTCTCTCTCAAAACAAAACCCTCCTCCCCCGCGATTTGCCATTCCCCATCTCCTCCCCCACGCTCTGCGAGATTGAGGCCATCCCCGCCTGCGAGATCGAGGTGCATCCCTTCCGGTGAGATCGCGGTACCAAAAACCCCATTTTCCCTCCACGATCGAAGTCCCAAATCCAAAACCCCCCGCGCTCTGCCATCCCCGAGGGCCACCTAGGCTACCTGCCACTTCGGCGCCCCTCCTACGACTCCGATGTGCAACGAATGCTACTCCACCACCAGCGATTTCAGAGTTTGCAAGAAGACCCTCTTGCAGTAGGTGCCGCTCCCTCCCTCCTACCTTCTCCCTCTTTCTCTCTCTCTCTCTCTATGTCTTTCTCTTTCTCACTCTCTATCTCTCAACTGATCTCCTTTTTTCGGACCACCAGTCTGCCTCCGCCATCTGTGCCTCGGCCGTCCATTCCCTCCATTGTCCATCCCATCCCATTGAGTGTTAGCCTCACCAATCATGTAACATCTCGTTACCTTTAGGGGTTAGCCCTCCTGGATGTGGTCGCGACATAGCGACCCTTCGCGTTCTGAAGGCGACATAGGTGACTGTCGCATTCTGTTTGGGAACACGCCGGCCGCCTGTGTCACGACAGGACCCTGACAGCAGACTGTCTCCTTGTCATCTTGCTGTCGGGATAGTTGCACCACGTGTCGAAGTGCATGCATGAACGCGACATGGTTGGCCGTCGCGATCTTGTTGTCAGTTTTGCATGCACGTCGTTTGGGTGGTTGACTGGCTGACTGTTCCAGATCGCGATGCAGGTGGATGTCGTGTTAGCATTGGTAACGTGACGCCTAGGTCCGTCGTGTTCTTACTGTCTGTGTTTAAGTGCTTCAGCCCGAGAGTAGCCCATTTGCCCTTTTTCCTTGTGTTGTTCTTCTCCTCCGGTGATTCTGTGCTTGTCTTCTCCGTGAGGAGCTTGGGGAGGAGATCTTGTGTGGCTTTGGCTTGGTAAGTTGTTGTGATTTGAAGTGTGCCTTGTGTTTGGCTTTTTTCCCCTTCTCAATTCTGTTCTCCTTGTGTCCTTTGCCATGGTGTGGATCCCCTTCTTCGGATCAAGAAGGAGAACGTGCTCAGCTCGTGGGAGGTGGCTCTTGGAGCATTGGAGCTCGGAGGTGGAGGGGTGCTAGCCTACGAGAAGGCTCAGCTAGGGTGGTTCTTCAAATTGAGGTAGGGACCCCAAACCCTCCACTTAGTTCTTCATGCTAGGTTCCAAACCCCACTTCCAAGCTTAGAATCCTTGTTAGGAGGTGTGCATGTGTTCTATGATCCATGTATGATGGTTCCTTGGTGTTGTTTTGGATGAATCCATGCTTGATGAGGGGTTTGATGGGGTATCCATGAAGAGTGTTTTCATCTTGTGCATGTGAGGTTTGAGTGTAATCCTGCTTCCCTTGCATGCATGGGGGATTTATGAGGGTGGTTTGGTGTTATTTATCATGTTTCCATCGTGTGGCATGCTCCCCTCCCCGTGCTTGTATAGTTTTATGGCTTTTGGGGTGTGTGGAGTTGCTCTGTTTGAGCACTCGGCTGTGGTCGTGACGGGTTTCCCAGTCGTGACCAAGTCGTGACGTATCGACGCGTCGCGTTCTCTTGAACGCGCCCCCGCCGCGTCTTGCTAACGCGACGGGTACGTGGCCAGCGTTAGGAGTTCGGGGTCTCGCTGGATCGCGACCGCCGCTGCCGTCGCGATGAGATCACGACGGGGTGCGTGTCTGGTTCAGGAGACCAGGGCTTGTTGCGGTGCCCATAGCCGTCGTGATCTTATCACGACGGGCTCAAGGGTCGCCTTTGTGTTTCCTTGTCGCGACAGGCAGAACCGTCGCGTTCTGGTCGCGACGGGTCGATACGTCGCCTCTCTGACCGAGAGCTGACTGTCGACCTGTTGTGTTTCTGCTTCCGCTGCGACTCTGGTTTCTTGGCACCTGTGCTGTTCCTAGTGTAGTACTACTCTAGTCTCTTCGCCCGGTGCTCGGCACTTGAGGGTTTGCCCACGAGACAGGTTGTTAGCGTTACCTGAGACCCCCAGCCCCGCGCGTCTATTAGAGGGAGTTGTTCGGTCGGCGGGCGTGCTCAAGTCACGGACTTGGAGCAGAAGGAGAAAACGGTGGGGACAGCGGCGTGGAGTCGTTTGTAGAGCTCTCTTAGCTGGTCTGGTTCTCCGAGGTAGTGTGGTGCTCTTACGGTGCGGACCAGCTAGTCCTTTCTCACTGCCTCACTCTACGTTGTTCCGGAACCATTTAGTGGGGTCAGGCGTGGGATCGTAGTCCGGCCAGACTACGGAAGTTGTGTTTGTTCTTAGTCCACGTCTCACTTCGACGGGAGGTTTTAGACATGAACTGTTGGTCGAGGGTAAGGCGCGTGGCGCACCTGACCGGCTGACTAGTGTAGCGTTGTGTAGCTAGTGTGCTTGCCCAGGCAGTGTCTACTGTCTGTGTTTACAGCTGGGTTCTTGTGGTGCCTCGGTTTACACAGGTTTTTTGGTCCCACTGTGTAGCCTAGACCGATGACCGTGTAGTTTCTTTCACGCTTCCGCACTTGACTCTATTTAGTAGAATAGACTTTACTGTTTTATTTATTTACTGCACTTAGTTCTATTCTACTGTTAGAACCAGTGGGAGATTGGTAGTCCTTTCTGGGCTTCTTTGTGAAGCTCACTCCCTATTTTGTAGGTGAGACTTCACAACAGTTCCCTCCACGGCGGACTGAGGAGATGGGGCCGTAGTAGTCGGCGTCTCTAGCGAGCATTGTTCCCCCAGCTTGTGTACTTCACCCTCGGGGTATGCCCCTAAAGACGTGTTCTTTCCCGTTTATTCAGCACTTGTACTTTATTTACTTTGGGACTGTACTAGATTGTTATCTAGTGTTGGACACTTTTCGTTCACTAGTGGTGCACCTTAGTACGTTTTTTGTTATTTATCTCTATTACATATCTTGTTAGACTGATCTGTTAGCCCTTCCGGGTCTCTGGATCCGTGGGCAGCGGTCCTGATGTTCGGATTCTTGGTGGGAGCCAAGGGTCCGGGCGCCGGGGTCGTTACAGTGGTATCAGAGCAAGGGGTCTATCAAGACTTGTAGTGGAAATAAGTAATAACGTAAAGTCCCTTAGGAAGTACAAGTAACACTGCTAAGCCACTGGAGTTATCTGTTAACTTCTTATTGTGTATGTTTTACAGAACATGCCTCCACGCACTCGCAGTCATGTTCGTGAGCTGGTGGAGCATCAGGAGTTCAAGTCGGATGGGTCGGTTGCAGCCGAGCATGTGCCGATCGACGCTTAGCCCAAACAGTTCGAGCAGCCTGGGGACCCGTTGCCGCAGGGCATTCTGTTGCGGCAGGAGAGCCACAACAGCAGCAAAGCAGCCGCAACAACAGCAATAGTGGTTTCCACCCCAGCCCTCGCCGGCCGTCATGGAGTAGTGGTGGAAAGCGATGTTCCAGGGTCCTTGGCAGTACCTGCATTACCCACAATGCTAGCAGCACCCTTAGTTCCAGCTGTACCAGCAGATGCCGGTAGGAGGTCAGCAGTTCGCAGAGATGGCAGTGGAGAGCAGCCACCACCGACCCCGCAGGCAGCACCGGTTCAGCCAGAGGTACCCCTAGTGGTACGGCAGCAGACTCCAGTTGCAGCGGCAGCACTCGAGGACCGCACGACACTTCTGGAGAGGTTTCTTCGTCTTCGGCCTCGACTTTTTCCTCGCGACCGTGATCCAGACAGGGCAGAGAGTTGGGTCCATGAGCTCGAGTGCACCTTTGAGACCATGGACTATGCAGAGCTGGATCAGGTCAGTTAGCAGTGTATCAGCTGAAGGGGTCAGCCCCTGAGTGGCGGAGAGCAGTGAAGCAGACCAGTTTTCAGGGCAGGAGGCTGGACCAGATCACTTGGGTAGAGTTCTTGGTGGCTTTTCACAGCAAGTTCCTCCTTGACTACGTTTTTCCGGGAGAGGAGGGACATGTTCCACGAGTTGGTGCAGGAGACTTGACCGTGGGACAGTACCACTAGAGTTTCTGCAGCTACTTCGACACGTTCCCCACATGGCAGCTATTGAGCAGGCTTGTACCGAGTGGTTCATTAGCGGGCTATGTTCAAACATGACGTGGGCCATGGCTGGTCACCTCTGTGACACCTTGGCAGTGGCAGTGGCGAGAGCTACGACCCTAGAGAGGGAGTGTCAGTTTCAGCCGCAGCAGAGCGGGGGCTCAGGGAGGTCTTCTCCGTACCAGCGCCCTTCGGGCAGTCGAGGGAGTGTTTCCTCTTCTTCTTCTTCGGGGACAGGCGGTGTTGGCCTGACCTCGAAGTTGAAGAGGGTGTTCGCTCATGGAGGCAGGCAGCAGCAGTAGCGACGTCAGTCTGAGCAACAGCCAGTGGAGCAGTCGGTGAAGCAGGGAGCGGAGCAGAGCTAGCAGGACTCAGGTTGTTACCACTATGGGCAGCCGGTCACTACCAGAGTGTCCGTTGAGGTAGCAGCAACATAGGCACCTCAGGTCCAGTACTGTCCACCCTAGCCAGCGCAGCGCCAGTAGCCACCAGGTCAGTACCAGCAACCGCAGCAGTAGCACCAGGGTCAGTACCAGCAGCCGCAATAGCAGCGCCAGCAGCATCACCTCAGCGAGGACGTGGTCGCGTCGGGTGATGAACATTACCAAGAGGAGGCGGAGGCCTCTAATCTGGTCGTCGGTACGGTTCCCATCCTTGGTAGAGCTGCTACAGTTTTGATTGATCCGGTGCCACACACTGTTTTGCTTCTGAGGAGTTCTTTGCTTCCTTGTCTGAGTTTGCTCTGGAGCGGGCATGTGACCTTATAGTTGAGCTGCCGACGGGTGACTTTGTGCATACCCTTTGTTACTTGGAGGGTGTCACCGTCGAGGTATAGGGCCACCTACCAGTTAGACTGTTTGCCTTACAGCTCCACGACTTTGATGCCATTCTTGGCATGGATTGGTTGGAGGGCGCACTCTGCACTGGTAGATTGTCAGCGGAAGACCATGAGGTTCGAGGTACCTGGAGCACCTATGCTTTGTTTCTGAGGTACCCGGTCTGTCCGCTGACCCTTTGTCTCTTTTTGTAGAGCTCGGCACCTCATCCGAGATGGTTGTGTTGCTTTCTTGGCCTCCGTGTGTGTCTCAGATTCTGGTGATATTTCTGTTTTAGATGTGCCTGTGGTTTGTGAGTTTGCCAACGTGTTTTTGGAGGATCTACCTGGATTGTCGTCTGAGCGGGAGGTAGATTTCTCCATTGAGTTGCTTCCGGGGATGATGCCTGCATCCAAGGCACCGTACCGGATGGCGCCGGTGGAGCTGCGGGAGTTGAAGCGCCAACTAGAGGAGTTGCTTGCGTTGGGCTTCATTCATCCTAGCCGTTCGCCGTGGGGAGCGCCTGTTCTGTTTGTGAGGAAGAAAGATGGCAGCCTCAGAATATTCATTGATTATCGGCAGCTGAATCAGGTGACCGTGAAGAACAAGTATCTTTTGCCCAGGATCGATGACTTGTTCGACCAGTTGCAGTTAGCTTCAGTGTTCTCGAAGATCGACTTGAGGTCAGGTTACTACTAGTTGCGGATCCGCGAGTCAGACATCACCAGATCAGCTTTTCGCACCTGCTACGGCCACTTTGAGTTTGTCGTGATGCCTTTTGGGCTCACAAATGCACCTGCAATGTTCATGGAGCTGATGCACAGTGTTTTCTGAGAGTACCTGACCGGTTCTTTGGTGGTTTCGTCGACGACATCCTGGTGTACTCAGCGGCGGCAGAGGAGCACGAGGTCCACTTGAGGCTGGTGTTGCAGCTTTGAGGAGTCACCAACTTTACGCCAATTCAGCAGTGTGAATTTTGGATAAAGGTGGTGCACTTCCTGGATCATGTTGTTTCTGGTGCAGGTGTGGCGGTTGATCCCGCCAAGGTGGAGGTTGTGGTTTCTTGGGCCAACCCACTATAGTTGCAGAGGTTCGCAGTTTTTCTGGCTGGCAGGCTACTACAGGAGGTTTGCGCAGGACTTCACCAGAGTTGCAGAGCCTTTGACCCGGTTGACCAGACGAGAGACTTGGTTTTTGTGGACAGCAGAGTGCGAGCATAGATTTCAGAGCTGAAGATCCGGCTGACTTCAGCTCCGATCCTTGTGGTACCTTTTGGCAGCGGCGGCTTTGTTGTCTACACAGACGCGTCAGGTACTGTTTTGGGTGTTTGTGTTGATGTAGAATGGTCGAATAGTTGCTTATGCTTCTCATCAGCTGAAGAAGCATGAGCAACACTACCCGACACACGGCCTAGACCTTGCAACGGTCGTGTTCGCCTTGAGGTTGTGGAAACAGTACTTGTACGGTGAGGTGTTTCGAGGTTTTCACAGATCACTGTAGCTTACAGTATGTATTCACGTAGAGAGATTTCAACCTTAGGCGGCGTAGGTGGCTCGAGTACTTGAAGGACTACGACTTTAACCCTTTCCTACCATCCGAGAAGGCTAATGTCATAGCAGACGCTTTGAGTAGGAGAGCCCACTTGAGTTCTTTGTTGGTTAGACACTGGAGACTTCTAGAGGACGCCACTCAGGGTGTGTTCACACTGTCTAGCTTCCGGGAGAGAGCAGTGTTGGCCAGCATGACAGTTCGTCCGTTGATATACCAGAAGGTGCTTGAGGCGCAGAGTGCAGACACAGACTTGGCAGACGTGTTGTTGTTGCCTGAGGTGGTGCTGGATGAGACAGCGAGGTTCGGTTCAGAGACAGACTCTATGTTCTAAAGGATGTCAAGGATGAGGTACTTGTTGAGGCGCACCAGTCGCGATACTCTATTCATCCGTGCTCCCACCAAGATGTACCATGACTTGATGGTACTCTTTTGTGGCCTGGGATGAAGAGAGATATCACTGAGTTTGTTTTGCGCTGCCTTACCTGTCAACAGGTGAAGGCAGCACCAGCGTCCTAGTGGTGGCTGTAGTCACTTCCCATTCCTATGTGGAAGTGGGAGCACGTCACCATGGACTTTGTTTCTGGCTTACCTCGCACTTCTCAGGGGCATGATAGTGTTTGGTCATGATCAACCGGCTGACGAAGACCGCTCGCTTCCTTCCAGTTAGAGCAGCGTGCTCAGTAGATAGACTGGCTTGGTTGTTTTTGGACAGAGTAGTACCTTTACACGGAACCCTGGTCTCTATTGTCTCAGATAGATCTGAGGTTCACCTCTCGTTTCTGGCACAGCTTTCATCGGACACTTGGCACTGAGGTGAGGTTGAGTTCAGCCTACCACCCACAGACAGACGGGCAGTCGGAGAGGACCATTCAGACCCTAGAGGACTTGTTGAGAGCGTGTTGCTAGACTGGGGCGGCACGTGGGAGTCACACCTTCCCATGGTGGAGTTTTCGTATAATAATAGCTTTCACTCCAGCATTGGGATGGCCCCCTACGAGGCTCTGTATGGTCGACTGTGTAGGACACACGTTGCACTGGCACGAGGTTGGCAAGAGGCAGTTGCTGGGTCCCGAGTTGGTACAGCAGTGTGCAAACACCGTGAGCTGATCAGGCAGAGGTTGCAGACAGTGCAGAGCAGGCAGAAGAGCTACGCCGACGTTCGCAGGAGGCCACTTGAGTTTGAGGTCGGCAACAGGTGTTCTTCTTCTCAGATCTCCCCACCCAGGGCATTCTCAGGTTTGGGAAGAGGGGCAAGCTCAGCCCAAGGTTTGTTGGCCCCTTTCCCATCCTGGAGCGGGTGGCGAGGTCGCTTACCGGTTATCTCTCTCCGTCTGAGTTGGCAGGTGTCAACGACGTCTTCCACGTGTCGTAGCTGAGGAAGTACATGGCAGATCCATCGCATGTACTCGACTACTCGCAGTTAGAGGTCACCCCCGACCTGTCCGTGCCTGCGGGTACCCAGTTAGTGTGGTGGCCGTAGGGTGCAGCAAACTTCGCAGGAAGCAGATCCCGCTCGTCAGGTGGTTTGGGAGCACCGCGTCGGTGGGAGGCCACTTGGGAGCATGAGGACGAGATGCGGGGTAGTTTCCCTACTTGTTCGAGTGACATACTTTGTTTACTCTTTCTTCCCCTAGTTTCGCCCTTAATTTCGAGGACGGAATTTTTTTTTTTTTTTTGTTAGATTGTAACATCCCGTTACCTTTAGGGGTTAGCCCTCCCGGTTGTGGTCGCGACATAGCTACCCATCGCGTTCTGAAGGCGACATAGGTGACCGTCGCATTCTATTTGGAATGCGCCGGCCACCCCTGTCACGACAGGACCCTGACAGCAGACTGTCTCCTTGTCGTCTTGCTGTCAGGACAGTTGCACCACGTGTCAAAGTGCATGCATGAACGTGACATGGTTGGACCTCGTGATCTTGCTGTCAGTTTTGCATGTATGTCAATTGGGTGGTTGACTGTTCCAGATCGCGACGCAAGTTGATGTCGCGTTAGCGTTGGTAACGCGACGCCCAGGTCCGTCGCGTTCTTACTGTCTGTGTTTAAGTGCTTCAGCCCAAGAGCAGAAACCCCATTTGCCCTTTTTCCCTGTGTTGTTCTTCTCTTTCGGCGATTCTGAGCTTGTCTGCTCCGTGGAGAGCTTGGGGAGGAGATCTTGTGTGGCTTTGGCTTGGTAAGTTGTTGTGATTTGAAGTGTGCCTTGTGTTTGGCTTTTTCCCCCTTCTCAATTCTGTTCTCCTTGTGTCCTTTGCCATGGTGTGGATCCCCTTCTTCGGCTCAAGAAGGAGGACGTGCTCGGCTCGTGGAGGTGACTCTTGGAGCATTGGAGCTCGGAGTGGAGGGGCTAGCCTACGAGAAGGCCCGCTAGGGTGGTTCTTCAATTGAGGTAGGGACCCCAAACCCTCCACTTAGTTCTTCATGCTAGGTTCCAAACCCCACTTCCAAGCTTAGAATCCTTGTTAGGAGGTGTGCATGTGTTCTATGATCCATGTATGATGGTTCCTTGGTGTTGTTTTGGATGAATCCATGCTTGATGAGGGGTTTGAATGGGGTATCCATGAAGAGTGTTTTCATCTTGTGCATGTGAGGTTTGAGTGTAATCCTGCTTCCCTTGCATGCATGGGGGATTTATGAGGGTGGTTTGGTGTTATTTATCATGTTTCCATCATGTGGCATGCTCCCCTCCCCGTGCTTGTACATTTTATGGCTTTTGGAGTGTGTGGAGTTGCTCTGTTTGAGCACTCGGCTGTGGTCATGACGGGTTTCCCAGTAGTGACCAGGTCGCCACGTATCGGCGCGTCGCGTTCTCTTGAACGTGCTCCGAACCCACCGCGTCTTGCTAACGCGACGGGTACGTGGCCAACGTTTAGGAGTTCGGGGTCTCGCTGGATCGCGACCACCGCCGCCGTCACGATGAGATCGCGACGGGGTGCGTGTCTGGTTCATGAGACCAAGGCTTGTTGCAGCACTCATAGCCGTCGCGATCTTATCGCGACGGGCTCAAGGGTCACCTTCGTGTTTCCTTGTCGCGACAGGCAGAACCGTCATGTTCTGGTTGCGACAAGTCGATGCGTCGCCTCTCTGACCAAGAGCTGACTGTCGACCTGTTGTGTTTCTACTTCTGCTGTGACTCTAGTTTCTTGGCACTTGTGCTGTTCCTATGCAGTGCTACTCTAATCTCTTCGCCCGGTGCTCGGCACTTGAGGGCTTGTCCACGAGATAGGTTGTTACCATTACATGGACCCCCATCCCCGCGCGTCTTTTAGAGGGAGTTCTCCGGTCGGCAGGCGTGCTCAAGTCACGGACTTGGAGCAGAAGGGGAAAATGGTGGGGACAGCGGCGTGGAGTCGTTTGTAGAGCTCTCTTAGATGGTCTGGTTTTCCAAGGTAGTGTGGTGCTCTTACAGTGCGGACCAGCTAGTCCTTTCTCACTGCCTCACTCTTCATGGTTCCGGAACCATTTACAGTGGTTAGGCGTGGGACCGTAGTCCGGCCAGACTACGACAGTTGTCTTTGTTCTTAGTTCCGTGTCTCACTCCGACGGGAGGTGTGAGACATGGACTATTGGTCGAGGTAAGGCGCGTGTGCACCTGACCAGCTGACTAGTGTGGCATTTTGTAGCTAGTGTGCTTGCCCAGGCAGTGTCTACTGTCTGTCTTTACAGCTGGGTTCTTGTGGTGCCTTGGTTCACACGGGTTTTCCGGTCCCCGCTGTGTAGCCTAGACCGATGACCGTGTAGTTTCTTTCATGCTTCCGCACTTGACCTTGTTAGTAGAATAGAATTTACTGCTTTATTTATTACTGCACTTAGTTCTATTCTGCTGTTAGAACTAGTGGGAGATTGGGTCCCTACTGGGCTTCTTCGTGAAGCTCACTCCCTATTTTGTTGGTGAGACTTCACAGTAGTTCCCTCCGCGGCGGACTGAGGAGACAGGCCCGTAGTAGTCAGCGTCTCTAGCGAACAGTGTTTCTCCAGCTTGTGTACTTCACCCTCGGGTATGCCCCTAAGGGAGTGTTCTTTTTCGTTTATTTCAGTACTTGTACTTTATTTACTTTGGGACTGTACTAGATTGTTATCTAGTGTTGGACACTTTTCGTTCACTAGTGGTGCCCTTAGTACGTTTGTTATTATTTATCTCTATTACATATCTTGTTAGACCGATCCGTTAGCCCTTCCAGGTCTCCGGACCCGTAGGCGGCGGTCCCGATGTTTGGATTCTTGGTGGGAGCTGAGGGTCCGGGCGCCAGGGTCCTTACAAGTCAGAGCCCCCCCCCCCACCTCTATTGAGAGTTGGTCTCCCCAATCGGCACCACTCCGCCTCTGTTGGCCTCCCTAGCCAGCGACACCCCACCTTCGTTGGCCTTCCAATCCCCTCCTCCGAATGTACTCCCCAGCTAGCCTCTGTTGGCTTCTCCAACCCTCTCCGAATTTACTTGACTATGTTTTCTCTTTGTGTTTGTATGCACCTCGCAATGAAACTCTTGTTTAAGAAACCCACGAGGTGCTGCCAACAAACTTCAACTAAGTATGTAGGCTCATATGAATGATCATTATACATGTAGAAATCATTTTTGGGGACTTGAAGTATGTTTTTTGTAATTTCTTTTTGTCAATGAGTATAAGATGAGATTTATTTATTTATTTGTTAGAGTAAAGTATTCATTAAGAAAATGGATTGGACTTTTTGGACAATCCAAAGCACTCAAAGGAACATCTAGATGGAGTGGACTTGTTCATCGATTTTGCATGTGGGTATTCTGATCAGTTGTGAACTATCAAGTGCCCTTGTGTGAATTGTGCATATATGTGTAAATGGGACAAGAACATAGTTAGGGAACATTTATACTTCAATGGAGTCATCAAAGACAAAAGTTTTGGGACTTTCATGGGCCTACTTCATCTTGCAGTAGGCCGACATCCCTAGATTCTGTATGTGAAGATCTCCTAAAGGATGGTGGTATGCGTTCAATGTTGCGAGATGTATTTGGCTTGAAAATAAAATATATGGAAAACATCTCTGCCAATCAAATAAAGGGGACTATGGTACATTCAAAATCTACTGGAAGATGTTGAACAACCATTATATCTAGGATGCAAGACTTTCAACAAACTATCATTTATAATCCAATTGTTCAACATAAAATGTATGGGTAAAATGAGTAACAAATCCTTCAACATGCTATTGAAGTTGTTGAAAGAGGCTTTATAGAAGGTGAGGTATTGCCAAGAACATTTTATGCTATTGAAGTTGTTGGGATACGGTTATCATAAATTGATGCAAGCCAAATGATTGCATTTTATATTGGAAAGACTATGAGTCTCATGAGCAATGTCCCAAATGTGGAGAATCTAGATGGACTACAAGGGAAAGAGTGGGTATATAAAAAAAAAGATAGCCAAGAAGGTTCTTCGGCACTTTCCCTTAATTCCAAGGTTGAAAAGATTATATATGTGTAGAAAATTTTCAGCAAACAGGAGATGCATAGCGATGAGCGGCAAGAAGATGGTATATTGAGACATCCAGTTGATTCCCCTTATTGGAAAGCTTTAGATGCCATAGATTAGTTTGGTGTAGAATCTCGCAATGTACATTTAGTTTGGCAAGTGATGTTTCAATCCTTTTGGAACAATGAGTACTGAGTCATAGTACATGGCCTGTGTATTGACACCATACACCTACTTCCATGGCAGTGTATGAAGCCACAAATATTGTTGTATCTCTAATTATTCCTAGTCCTAATGGACCTGGAAATGATATTGTTGTCTATCTTCAACCACCTGTAGAAGAATTGCAAATACTATGGCATGGAATTGAAACATATGATGCTTCTAAAGGTGAAACTTTTGTATGTGTGCTACATTACTGTGGACCATTAATGATTTTCTTGCATATGCTTATCTATCTGGTTGGAGCACCAAGGGTCGACTAGATTGTCCTACATGTAATGTAAGACAAGTTCACAATGGTTGAAAGCAAGTGGGAAGTTTTGTTACACAAATCATCGTTGATGGTTGAAAGAGGATCACAAATTTCGTTCTTTAAAACGACGGTTTGATGGAAAAGAAGAGATGAGAAGTTGACCAATTTCATTGTCTAGGATTGATATATTGGAGCAGTTACATGGACTGACCTTTATTTTTAGCAACGTTCCTAAAACTAAAACAAAGGTAAAGAGAAAACATAAGAAAGACACATCTATGAGTAATGTTGAAGGTCCTGCCAACTATTTATCATGGAAGAAAAAAAATATCTTTTTTGAATTGGCATATTGGAAGATGTTACTTCTCCGACATAATCTTGATGTAATGCATATCGAAAAAAATATTTGTGATAGTATTGTTGGTACTCTTTTGGACATTGATGGAAAAACTAAGGATGGCTTGAAAGCTCGTTATAATCTACAACATTTGGGTATAAGGACTGCACTTCAGCCACAAACTTTGAGCTCTAATAGATTGTTGTTGCCACCTGCCATGTTTACATTGAGCAACATTGAGAGACAAACCATTTGTAAAGTCTTTAAAAAGTGAAAAGTTCCAGATGGTTATGCATCTAACATATCAAGGCATGTCAACCCCAACGATCGCAAGAAGATTTGGGGTTTGAAGAGTCACGATTGTCATGGCTCATCCAACAATTACTTCTTGTGGCAATAAGGGGAGTGGCACAAAAGGAATTGAGGTCTGTAATTACTGATCTTTGCAATTTTTTTTCACAAGTATGTTCAAAGACATCATCTTCAAATGATTTCTATACTCTACGGAAACAAGTTGCAACATTTGGTGTCGCTTGGAGATGATTTTCCTACCAGTTTCTTTGATATCATGGTACATCTTCTCATCCACTTACCTAATGAAGCAAGACTTGCTGGCCCTGTACATATAGGTGGATGTACCCCATTGAAGGTATTGTCTAGCCTAAATTTATAAAATATTTATTGCTATTAATAATCTGATTTTTGTCTAATATTAATTTGTTAGGTTTTTAGTGAGACTTAAGTCCTATGTTCGAAATAGGCATGCCCAGAAGGTTCAATGGCCGAAGGCTATATCGCGGAGGAGACACTTACATTTTTTGCTAGGTATTTGTATGATGATGTTCAGACATGGCTTAATCAACCCTTAATAAATGAAGATGATGGTAACATTCCAATTAAAAAGGATGGGAGATATTTTCTGAAGGAGGCCAACCTTTAGGCGCCGGCACCAATTGTTATCTTAGCGATGAAGAGTTGAACCAAGCTCATCGATATGTCTTGTTCAATTGTGAGGCAATTGCTCCTTATATCGAGTAAGTAAGATGTAACTTGTATATTATATGTTTCCTATTGTACATCTTTATATGTGTATCTCATAACAAGTGTTTTATATAGTATGCACCGTGGTTTATACGTAGTAGAAGACCACAATCAACAGAAATGGAGATTGAGAGGTGTCATACATTAGAATTTCAGCAATGGTTTAAATGTAAAGTGAGTGATGAAGACCATTCTCATTTAAATATGTTTTTCACCCACATGTATTATTTTTCATGATGATAACCCACATGCATCATGTTATGTAGGTTGATGGGTTGTGTACGTCGCGCGTTTTCCGGATCCTCGTGGATCCAGGTTTAGTGGTTTGGTGGCCAATGTGAGGCCCATTGTGTTGTGTTTCGTATTAGATCCTACCGGGTTTGGTTTTGGGTCTGTTGTTGGTGTTCAGCTTGCGGACACCAGCAGTGTGTTGGCGTCCATCGATGAGGACGTTGACTGTTGAACTTGGCGTCCAGCTTTGTGATGTCTATCTGTGGCGGTCTGGTTAAACGGCTTAAGAGTTGACGTTAACCTGACAGGCCTGTGTTTTTATGGTGACCCGAGCTCTGTTCTTTCCTCTCCCCTCCCCCTTCCTCTTCCCCCACCTTCACCCTTGAGCTTCTTCGCGAGTTCTGACGGTTGGCGGGAGCTCGTGGGAAGGCCGTGGTGCACGTTGTAGCGGCAGATCAGGCGGGGAATGGCGGATTGGAGCGCGTGTTCGTGGACGTTTCTCGGGTTTCGGCGTGATTTTCGAGGTTCTTCGGGAGTTTAATTGCGTTTCTGAGGTAGGGGATGACCCAGTTAGTTCGATAGAAACATTAAAACACGACTTAATTACTTGAACCAGCATTTTTTATTGTATTTTCGGATTAAGTTGCACCATGTGGGGTTAATGGTGGTTTGATGATTATGTAGTAAAGCATGCTGTTTTAATTTACTTATAATGCATGGGAGTTAGAGGAACTGTTTCCTCCTATTTTCTTAATGATTTCGGGATCAGGAATGCATGTGAGATCGATTAGGGTTTCTGCAGGGTTTAAGGCCAGAAAACTTGGCGTCAAGATCTCTTGTCGCCAAGCTCACCAGCCGGATATAGACGGCTAGATCGCTTGCCGTTTACTTCCTTCAAGCGGCAGTCGATGTTGCCGCCAACCTGTGCATGTATCCATGCAGTGTTGTTTACGTAGCTTTCCTGTTATGAATATTGTGTGATTGTGTGTGCATGGCGATGACTAGTGTGACCAGTGCACTTGTTATGCTCTTGGAGCATACTGCTCATGTAATGAGCATGTTTTACGTAAATAAAGTATGTTGTACATAGTGGTTTAATTAGGTGAGTTTGTTGTCCATGTGTTGGACATGTAGTTTACGTGGATGACGTGTGTACATCAACTAGGGTGTATTATACACTGGTGTCTACTTGTTTTGAGTGTGGTATATACACACTTTGTCGTAATGTAATTCTTATGATTTATCATAATAACCCGGGCAGTGAGGTTCCTGTGTGAGCCTAGCCGTGACCTTGTGGTGTTTGGGCATAAAGGTCATATGTGGACCTAGTCCTGGTTTTTGTGTCTTTCGAATAATACTATATTGATTTAGTTTAAGTGGTGTGTGTGTTGTTTCGAAGGTCATGAGAGACCGATGAAGTAAGTTTGTGGTTTAGTTATGTGTTTTTGTGGGATAGCCTTGGGGTCACATGGTGACCGATGTTAAGCTAATCCTGACACTTGTATATGTGAATTTTAGGTAAAGGCTTTATGTGTAAATCGTGTTTGTGCTAGCCGAGTGTGGTGGTCCGGCACCTATTCCGAAATGCCTCTCCAGTCGGGTACCCCAGGTTCTTTGTGAGCCAGGCACGTGTGTTTGCTGTGCTCGGGGTTTTGTCCTGGTACTTGTGTTGTACCGTTGAGGTCTGTGTCATCTCCTGGACACCCTCACTCCTGAGTTTGAGTTGTACGTCCGGCTGAGGGAAAGACGGCAGTGGGACAGCGACTTCCCAGAGTTTTGTTCTTTTGTCGCTTGTAGCGCGCTCGTAGTTGGGGGTACGGACACCAGTAACTCACTGGTCCCCAGCTAGTCCTGTTTTCCAGTGCCTCACTTTAGAGTGCTCCGCCAGAGACTCTAGAGGTGCCAGGCATGGGCCTGTAGCTGTGTGTCTGTAGGTGTGGTGTTGGTTGTCTCCACAGTTGTTTGACTTCTTTCTTGTGGAGCGGCAGTTGGACCTTTCGTCCGTGACTGCGAGGCTGAGAGGTTGTTCGTGTGTTGTGTTGTCCGGGTGATACTGGCCGATCAGCCAGTAGTCCGTTCCCGTGTGGTGGCGTCGTTCTTTCTGACTCGTGCTTAGTTAGTTCTAGTTGTGGTTGTGGTGGCGTTGTTCCCTTCCGACTCGTGCTT
>CM024757.1:162614067-162705068 GCA_014218235.1 Colocasia esculenta
AAGATTTTGGAGACTCTGGCGGGGCCGGAGGGGATTGGAGAAGAAGGAGGGCACGATGCCTTGGAAGAGGAAGAGAATCCGGATGAGCGGAGGAGAGAAGGAAACAAGAGGCCGCGAGGGGCCAAAAAGGAGGGTGCCCCGCGTGGGGCATATGATGGAGGGGTGCCGCGTGGGGCACAAGATGGAGATGTGCCACATGGGGCACTGAAGGGAGATGTGCACGTGGGGCACGTGTGGGAGATGTGCCACATGGGGCACGGAGTGGAGATGTGCCACGTGGGGCACAGAGGGGAGTAAAAAAAGGGGCGTGATGCCCGGTGCAAGAGGATGGATTGTACAATAAATGAAAATAAAATGAGTCCCGTGGGGAGGGAATGTGGGGAACCCACGGGAAGGTGCTGAGAAGCAAAAAAGATGATTGAAAAGAAGAGAGAGATGAAGGTCCCCTAGCCTTTTGCCTTGCCGGCTCTTGAGCTTCCGCTTGGGAATTGGTCTTCTGACCCTCAAGTACTTCCTTACATATTTGGCCTAGTGGGCGGATGGTCTTGCTCTTCTCCGAAGGATTGAGCGGCTCTCAATCATTAGGGGATTGTTGACTTCCGTCGGAGTTTCAAAGCAACAATGGCAATTCCCTAGGAATGTAGTTGAAAGAAGGAGTGGGGAGTTCCACCGGCAGAGTTGGAAGCAACAATGTGGGGACCGTGCCCAAAGATTGTAAAGCATGTGATATGGAAAGGGGCACGACCCCTTTGGTAATAGATTGTGCCAATTATTTGGCGCTAGAGTGCGTGAGCACAATCTGAGAAGCTGACCCCTTCACTAGAGTGGGAAGGTTCACAATAATGGTGTGAGGGGTCACGAGAGCTTGGAGGGAGAGATTCCCTATGAGTATTTTGAATTGAACCCGGTTAGCAACGAGAATGATTGGCATATGATTAGAAGGCCTCTTGACGGCCATGATTGGAGGGGAGGACTTCCGCTCGGTAAATGTGTCCAGTATTTGACAATGATCGGCTTGCGAGGCATATAATCTTGGATTTTGAAAAGCACGCCCGGTCCGAGACTTCCTTCTTCTGTTGATGCTTGAATCTCCTTAAACGTTTGCACTCGCTCCGTTGGATGGGGGTGGATGTGGACGGAGTAATGGGAGGTTGTATGGCCAGTGGAGGCATAATGGGTATGAAGGGGAAGATTTGCTCGGGTTCGGCTGCCAAGGGTGCTGGCGTAATGGGAGGTGTAACAATTGGTGTAATGGGTGGGTGAGGCTTAATTATGGAAGGCTTAATGGCAATGGATGGCAATGTAGGAGGTGTAGATAAATGGCATACGAACATGACCTTGGAAGGTTCGTCGTCATAGCACCAAGTGGTTTCCTGGATGGGTTCGGTATTGGCAACTTCAGCCCGAGCAATAGGCTGTGGTGGAAGTGGAGGTTGTTGGGGTTGTTGTGGTGGAAGCATGGGGGCTGGCATGAGAGCTGGCATGGGAGCCGGAGCAGGTGCAACGTAGGATGCAGGAGCTTCTTCATAAGTTGGGGCATCGCAGGGCCCAGTTGGAGGTTGCTGAGTCTGAGGAGAACAAATTAGTGGACGCCTGGGTGGCGGCATGCCATAGTAGATGTGTAGTTGTGGAGGTATACATGGAGTGTATGTTGTAGGGTGGTGAGGTGGATGGTGGATGGCATCCACTGATCCATTCTTTCTCGGTTTAATTTGATCAAATAGCTCTACGATCAGGGAGTCCATTAGATGTGCCTAAATGTAACGTCCCCGCTCATAGAGCTCCTCCATGGAGGTGATTTGGTTCATGGCCAGGATGTGTCTAAACCTCGGAGTAGAGTTGCAAATGATTATTTTGATTTACTCTGACTCCTAGAGCTCATGCTGTAAGCGAGTGGCCATTGACCTTCAACGATCAGCAACTTGTACAAAGGCCTCGTCGGCCCCCATTTTTCGAATGCTAGATCCGTGACAGACAGATAAGGGCTGACACGGTCTTTGTATCTATGAAGGAACTTCTTATGCAGAGAGCAGAAGTCTCCTGCCTCACTTGGCTCTAGGGAGTAGAACCATTCGAGTGCAGGGCCGTCAAGAGACTTTCTAAATAAATATGCCAACGTGATGGGGTCATGTTGCCAACGAGAAGACTCATAAGGAATTCTTTAATGTGAAGGTAGAGGTTCCCCATGCCATTGTACAGTCGGTACGTTGGCATCCCCGAAGGATGAATAAAATTTGAGGGAGGAGAGCCGGCATGGCGGCAACGGGGTCACCCATAGGATTGGAAAGCTTATTGATTTGAACCTCCAAATTATTCAATTTCTGGAGAAGAGAATCTTGGAGTGGAGTGGATGGTTGCTGCTAGGCATGTGGGGAGCACATGGGAGTGGCCGTGAATGAATGGGCCTTCCCAAGGAACAGTCTGTTCAGACCGGAGCACGGGAGTGCGATGGCCAGGGGGCCGAGGTGATGGAGGATGTACAGGGGTATGTGGCGAAGTCACCGGAATATACAAAGGTGGGTGCTTGGGAGAAGGAGAGGGAGGAGGAGTCGCACCCTCAACTAAGATTGAATCAGATTAAGTTGTTGAGGGGTGAGTTGATCGAGTGCATGCAGGACAGTTTGGACTGTTGGATCATGGTGGGGGGAAGGCTCTTGCCAGGTTCTGATTGGAGTGAGGTGTAAAGGGACATCAGATAGGCTAGGTGCGGTTGTGGCGCACATAACCGTATGAAGTGGAAGGCTGTCCCACACGGTGGTGAAATGGATGGACATGGGATTGAAAAGATTGGACGCTTGAACTATCCTCTTGGTCCTCATAATAAAAATCGGCATGATAATACTGGTCCATTTTAACAAGGCAAGCATACAAATAAGTTGAACAAAGATTAATCAATCAAAGATGGTTCAAACAAGTTATGATGCTTAGCGCTTGTTTTAGGAGTTTCACAATTATTTAAATGGATTGAATAATATTGTGTCGCTCCAGGTGAAATCCTAGTTGGGTAGAAGATGGATACTTCGGGGGTGCAACTAAGAATCACTTCTCACCACGCAATGGATATAAACCGGGTCAACGGAGGGGTACAACTAGCTCGGTCTGCCGTGAGGGAATCCACGGGGTATGGAGGCTTATGGCGTTCGGGAGAAGGTTCGCTAGTCCAAAGGGACGGAATGCCCAATGGAGAGCTTGCCTTCACCGGAAGGGTGTGTGGAGCCTAGGATATGAGGGAAGGAGGTCCCCGACTGATGCGAAAATGCCCTGTATGCACAGTTTATAGCAAGAAACAACAAAACGGCGCGTTTTTGTCAGAGCTAAATCGCGTCCAGTCACCGAGACGTGGATATGAAAGCCCTGGAAGGCTATCAGAACCACGAACAGGTCCCTATGGACGATCAATGTCAGGCAAAAACACGTCGGCTCTGGCCGCCGTGTGAAAAGTGTGAACGCGTCGGACTACCGGCCGCGTTATCAACTGAATCGCATCCTCTGTGTGGGACGCGATTCCAAACAAGCACCCAAGAACAAACGGAAAGTAGGAAAAGGGCAGTAAAGAAATGTGTCGGGCTTAGCCGCCGCGACAACAGGAACGCGTCGGCTAAGGCTACCGTGACAAGAGGTAAGCGTCGACTTTGGCCGTCGTGACAACAAAATGAAACGCGTCCTGTTTAGTGGACGCGTTATGAACGTGTCCTCTGTGTTGGATGCGATTCCGACAGGCCTCCAAGGATTAAAAAAAAAAATAGGCAGAAACGCAGGAGATGTGTGTGTATAAAAAGACAAATTAACACACATGCCATAGGGTATTAATCAAAAAAGAAGAGTGCCACGTGGGGCATGAAGGAGGGGGTAATCAAATGGAAAATGCAAAAGAAGTCCCACCGTGATTGCCAATTTGTAGACACTGTCAATGGACGACGTGTACAAAGAGGGATATGAAAGGTGAGAAGAGGATTGTGATCGCCAGGTGCACATGGGTGCCGAATGGAGGCGTACGGCGAGGGGTGCGGAATGGAATGGGTGATCGCGAGCATACTTTTTAGCGGGGAGATTGCGCGGGGGGATGATGTGGGTTCTATCTTCCTCTACGAACACGGCCGATCGTAGTAGGGGCGTTTCCTCGTTCGATTACCCTGACAAAATACAAAGACTATGAAAAGGGATTAGTCACATAAGGCGTGTAGTATACAAATCTTAAGATAAAGAATGGAAAGAATAACATGGGGGACGACTCACCATGTGGTGGTTTTAAACCCCTAAAATGTAGGTGTGTGTGCATGCATGCATGTGTGTGTA
The DNA here is from genome assembly GCA_014218235.1 of Colocasia esculenta. Classification (NCBI taxonomy): domain Eukaryota; kingdom Viridiplantae; phylum Streptophyta; class Magnoliopsida; order Alismatales; family Araceae; genus Colocasia; species Colocasia esculenta. Next base: position 162,618,364 of record CM024757.1, read on the forward strand.
AAAGAAGTAAAATGGGCCACGTGGGGCCCAGAGGAGATAAATGCAAAGACACAGGAAAAGGGAAGGGGGTGCTTCCCCAAACGTTGGTGTGGCGTAACGGGCCATTACCGGTTGGACAGAGAGGAGGAAGTGGAAGAAGACGTCATCTGCCTCGCTCCGGTACATGTGGACCGCAGGGACGCCGGCTCCGAGGGATGGAATGGACGACGCAACGTAGAAGGTAGCTCGGAGTTGAGGCAGGTATTCGGCAAGTATTCGGCAAGGCTTCGCCACTTTGTGGAACCCCCCCTCTACAAATGACCCTCGGGTCCAATTTATAGGCATCACAGATTCAAATCGCGTCCATCACAACGGATGTGACTAAGACTGAAACACGTCTAGGTGGCAGCCGCAATTCAGAAGTCAACTTGATTTGACATTTGGCAATGATGACCACTTTTAGAATCACGTCGGGGATGGCCGCCGCGTTTTTGAAACGCGTCGGCCTACCTCGTTGCGATTAAGATTTAGGCACGTGGGATGACTTCCGAGGTCTGGCATGTCAGGCCTACGACCTAATCACGTCTGGGCGGCAGGACGTGATTCAGAGATTTTGCGTGGTTCTGAGGGGCAGGCACTTGAGTGCGACGACTTTCGATGTCTTGCCTAATCGCGGCGGCTCAGGCCGATGCGTCTTGATTTGAAACGCGTCAAGGCGGTAGGACGCGATACGGTCTTCCTAAAAGGCGTCCACTATAGCAGATGTGAATCAATGAAGTTGTCCACATTTGAAACGAAGGGGAAGCACCGAGAAAGAATGGGTGAGATCCAAAAAATATTGGGAAAACACTCTTGCAAGGCAAAAAAGAGGGTCATTTGTGCATTATGGCGCAACATGAAATTTGCCCGCGGTGGAGCCAAATTCGCGTGTCTACACTAAGCATTTAATGTTCATCAATCTAATAAAAAATGAAAGCTTGCTAAATTTTTTGCATCCTGGATAGACTGGTTTTGCAGCATCTTCCAATAAATCAAAAAAGAACATGGAATCCTTATCAAGCTGAAATTCTTTTCTTTTTAGCTGCTGAAGTTCATTGATTATTGTGGGAAGATATTTGAAAGGATCAACCAACATTTGATGCATAGATGTGTTGCCACCAAAATTTTCTAAATCTCATATGATGATCCTTCACCATAAAATTTCCAAAACTCTTTGTCTTTTATAACACCATCCAAATACAAGTGCTCTTCAATTGTCTCTTTTTGCCACTTTTTCAGACAAGTGCATTTGATATAGGGGCATCTAATTTTTTTATCCGATGGTAAATGTCCATGAGCAAAATTGATGAATGCATCTACACCATCATAATAACCAACTACATTTCTTGGCAAATCCATCCAACTCCAATCCATATCTCTATAAAACATGAACATACAAGTAGAATATGTAAGAAACTACAAAATAAAGTTCAGGTGGGATTAGCAAATGATAATATATGATAAACTTACCACATACTTTATGAAGTACTACTTTCTGCGCTCTTACTGTCGCTAGTAACTGTGGTCAACGATGGCCGAATGGAAAGCAATTGGCACGCTATAAGAATATTAAAGACAAGAAGATAGGCACATACACACACAGACCCCACTACCCCCCACCCCCACACTCCAGACGCCCCACTGCCCCCTCCCCCACCAAAGTAGTGAAATTCAAACTTAAATTGCATGATGACAGCATGACAAAAATATGACATCCAGCAAAGAACAAATATCAAACTGGAGGCAAAAAATCAATATGTCTATTACCTACTCAGATGCTTTCTAAGTGTGAGCACCAGAAAAAGAGAGACAAGGAACCCAACTTCCTTCCAGACCAAACAGAAAAAAAAAACCACATTTCATTACTTCTATTGTGGGTTTAATTATCTCATTTGAATAAAAGTTTAGCGTCAAAATGGGATATATATATATAGAGGCGTACAGTATCTCCATGGGATATACATCATTCAAAATCTTTTTTAAAAAATAAAAATGTGAGACGCTAAATTTATTTAATAAAATGGGAGAGAACGAGGGGCATGGTCAACAATAATAAACTTGAGAACATGTAATTTTATAATATCAGCACTTCCTTTTCTTATGAAAGTAAGATTCTAAAAAACACATCACATTAAACCTGTACACAAGAAGAAAAAGAAAAGGGGATTCCTTGCGGAGGGTTTTTTCCTATGGGGTGAGGGTGTTTTTGTTTGTTTCTTTAGTAAGACAAAGGAAGGGTCGAAGTTATGTTGCATAAGCCAAAGGCTATAAACTGATTAGAGCAGTTGCAACTTGCAAGTCTCCACTCTCCAGTCGCCCCTATTCTGTACGGAATGCCAAAAAGCAGACAAGGAAGTCACCAATGCAGAGAGGCCCATGCTATGTTGTACGCATTCGGTGAGCCCTGTGAAGACATGAATGAAGTCCAAGGGGAACGGCCGGCCTCCAATTCCAATCCCAGCAATGCCGCTACCCCACCCAGAATAAATGGTCTCCACCCATCTGTGCATGTCATCTATGACCCCCGCCCACCCCTTGTGACCAATGTGGCCCAACTCCCCTGACCGGTGACCCGCTTTTGTTGTCAACCGGAAACCCCCTTTTTGCAAACCCTTCCACACTGTGTGACTTGTGGGAGATGATCATGTAGATGATAGAGATCCTGAGACACATAGAAAGCAAGCTTACTGTAGGAGATCTCTTTTCCCAACCTTCGATTGTCGTTGACAGGAATGGCGGAACCCTTCTCTGCGACGGCGAAGGCGACCCTCTGTCTTGGCAGCAGTTCTCAAGCCTCTTCCTCGGCAATGGCGTAAGGAGCTCCCTCTTCCTCGGTGACGGTGTAAGGAGCTCCCTCTTCCTCGGTGATGGTGAGGCGCAGCCGACGTTGGCGGAGTAGGGCACAGGAGGGAGAAAGCGAGAGTAGGGAAAATGGAAAAGGCGAAGGGGGGGGCTTCGAGACAGAAAGGGGGAAAGGGGAAAAGGGAAGGCGGGGCTTCGGGAGGGAAAAGAATAAAGAACGAAAAGAAAACAAAAGTTTATACCTACTATAAAATATGTTGTAGGTATACTTTTTATTTGACGTAGGTATATCCTTCCAATACCTACAACTATCAAACGTGTAGATAAAAGTCAGTTTTTTAGTAGTGTCAACAATGTATAGGGAAAGAAATGACCACGACATTTGGGTGTGGAAGGGGATAACATGCAGGCCGTCTTAGCACTACAAAAAAAATGTGGATGCACCGCTTGAAATAGCTACCATGGTATCTAGAATGCAGCAAATTCTCAAAGATTGGAAGACACATAAAGTGACCACCCACAGTAGTAGGGAGATAAATCGAGCCGCCAATAATGGCTAGCAGTGGAAGATAGAAATGCAAAGGTCAGTATGGAATGGGACACAATTTTTCCTGTAAAACTAATGAGTATTGCAGGAGTAGGTTATCAGAAGAAGGGACAAGGCAGCAAGCAAGCATTAGTCAGTGAGGCTGCGACAAGAATGGCACAAGTTACTCAAGCTATGGCAGTGCCCCCACTCATGAAGAAGAGTCTGAGGCCAACACAGACGAAAGGGATAGTAATTATAGAGGGACAAAAACGGTGTTGGGAGGTACCATTAGTAGGAGGCTTACAAGGGAGAAGGAGGAATTGGCAACCCCCGTGTGAGGCTTCCTAAATGGGCGGTCAGTAAAGGGCTACCAGTTCTGTATGGTGGTTCGTAACATGGGCTATTCTTCAGGTTTGTTTCTGGCTTTTGAGAGTTTTAGTTGTAGACTTGTTCTGTGGCGTCCTCCGAGTAGTCGTCAACCCAACAAAGAAAAAAAACTATGTGAAGATGAATATCCAATGGGATACTCACCTCGAAAAAAAATAGTAAGCTATTCTCTAAACTTAAAAGTGATGTGATTTTATGGACCCAATGGCAATGTATGCATGGCAAGATGGCATCTCTTACTCTCATTATAAACGAATTTCCTTTTAAGCATATTTGCATTTCTTATGCTTTTCTCTTCTTTGGATAAGAAAGTTTAACTGGCCCAAACGCGAAGGAAGTTTCCTTCTTTTTTCTTTAAATTTGTCTCAAAATAAACCAAGGGTTCGGGGAGTGTCATCCTAGTTTAAAGATTAAATTCATCGTTTACTGGATCTGTATTTTATTCTAAAATAACTGGACAAAAAATTATGTCAATTCTTACGCATGCATTACGGAGGAAAAAGAACCTACACTTTAGGGTCCGTTTGGTTGTATGTAAAATAGTTCAGAGGGAAATAATTTTCCACGGAATAACTTTTCCGTGAAAATGAAAACGTAATTGTCTATTTGGTTGTTAGGAAAATATAAAGTTGTATAGAGGGATATGAGATCTTATGATCTAATCAAATGAGAGAGAGTCATATATTTCTTGTGTACTAACACTATTCATCAATTTTTTATTTTATTTTATTTTTTATTTTTAATATTTTTAAAAAATTAAATTAAATTAAATAACTAATAAAAAATAATAATTTTGACAAAGATAATTTAAAGTTGGAGAAATAAAATAAAAATATAATTTGAATGAATAATATTTTAAATATATTTTTAAAAAAGTAAAAAATAAATTAACTATTGAGAAATAATTAAATTTGACAAATACTATTTAAATAAATGGAAAAAAATAAAAAACAACAATTTACGTGAATAGTACGTAAATTGTCAACTGTAGCACTCTGCTTGGAAAATGCCAATTTCGGGATTTTGGAGATTCCGTTTCCCGATTTTATTTTCAACGCTACCAAACGACTTGAAAAATAAAGTTTTCCCGAAAATTTTTTCCTAACACGAGTTTTCCGCTCAAACAAACAGACCTAAAGGAGACATATAGATATGTAAGCGGTCACTAGCCGTTGACAAGAGTCCAAAAATCACAAACAAAAGTACATGACAGTGGTACGACTCTATACTACGGTAGAGTCATATCAAATCTAAGGACTGTTAAAAAAAAACAATGTGATCCTGCTGTTTTGTGTGCCTGCAGCACGCGAAATGTAGGGTCGCGGTTGGAGCCGTTGGATCTAACTCCCGCTTGAATACGGTAGAGCCACACCAACTGGCCCTATCGTATCTAAACATCTTTCTAATATATATGTATAACTATATAAGCCACCACCTAGACTTGTTCTATCATTTAAATAATCTATACACCGGCATAAATATGATATATTCACTAACAAAATATGCATATAAACAAATCTAAAATACTAATGGAAAAAGAGTCTAATCAAGAATGATTATAATATAAACACAAAAAAGAGTCAAATTAAGAGGTATCATCATGATTAGAGAAATCCTCTACTGCATCATCCATATCTCACTATCACTCTAAGCTAGTGGAGTAGCTCTCTGAGCTTGTGATACCTACATCAGGGTGAGGAGTGTGCTCATCTGCTCCATCTATAATGCATCTGCTCCATTTGAGAAAGCCATGCGTGCATCTACTCCATTTGAGAAAGTTGTGTGCACATCTCCACCAGCTCAGCTCCTTCTCCTGTGCCATCAGGAGATCTTCTTAAGCCTTTAGTTGATCTTCCATTAGCCTTTGTTGGATTCAAGAGCTCTCTAGCTCTTGTCGACCCTAATTACCATGTGTTGAGTGTTGCACTGCCACATAGTGAACACAGCTGAGTCAATCTTTTTCCGCAACCAAAATGAAGGACTCCTCAATGATAAGAAGGCAACGGCTATGGGCATGGCATTTGAGTGGGGAGTCATCAACTATGTCATCCTCTCCTATATCAAATGTAGATGAAAAAAATATATATCAATGAGAGAAAATTTTAATATGAGAAATCTTCACATAAAAACTTAATAATAAAATAAAGTTACTTGCATATCACCTCATGCTCTCGTTATCTACCATGTCTCACTGCCATCCACAAGGTCTTCGCATCTACTTATCTTGGAATGCTCAAGATGATGAAGATCACACCCATTATGACAGTATTATTGAAATTATGTCAAAATTAGAAAGAGAAATAAAAACATATGGATATAAATGTAAAATATTATTCATAAAAAGAACTTATGAAATCATCATTCAATTGATTATGACTAATCCTGCCCTATGGACTGATGGAAGCAGTTTTGCTTATTATGCTTAGAGACCGTCTAAAAGAAAAGACTATGCATTTGTTGTCAAATTTATATAAAGTATATAATTTTAAATAATTATAATAAAAATAATTATTATTACTTGATTGTTTGCTTGACCCCACATCTCGCATGCACATTGTCCACCAATCAGGCTGATCAACACCTGTCGAAATGGAGGCAATAGCATCATCCAAGGGCTTGCCATTAATTATGCTATCATATGATACAAATTTTATGTCAATATATGAACTTAATAAAAAAATAAAGTGCATAAGAAAGTAAATAAGTATATTAGATTATTATTTTCTTTACATGCTATGCCAATTGCGATGAATGGAGCTCATATGAGCGAGCATGTTAACCCCGACGTGGTAATATCGGGACGGGCAATTGCAAATGTGCGAGTATAGATCAATAAACATCAAATCATTTGACAATCGAGTAATAAAAATGAACTAACTTTTATTCATAATCAATCACCATTGTTCATTACATTGACTAATCATAGCCAATACATAGGCCCATTAACACCTTTACATTGAAAAAAAGTAAAACTAACTAACTATTCTAAGATACTAATGACAAATTCATGCTATCACACCATCAGGGGCGCTCATTCATTCTTGGCGATCTCTGTCCATGTGTGTGTTATCTTCCTCATCAGACTCACCTAAAACAGTCATGGATAACATTTAGTGAGCGATAATTCCCAATAGATCTTATATCTCTTGACCAAACAGGTTTAAAGTAATTAATGTATTAACAAGCAAAGTAACTAGAGATAGAGTGTCATGTCAAATCAAGAAAGCAATAGTATGAAGATGTCATATAGTAATGAGTAAAAGTATAGCACAAGAACAAGTATTGCAATATAGCATGTATAATTCAAGACAAGTCATGTAATAAGTATAATCTAGCACTTTCATGAGTTTGATTGTCATACATAGATCGAGATAGTATAGCATTTGGGTGAATGACAAACACCTTAGAGATTATAGGTTGACAAAATGACTTATTTCAAACCAAAAACACCATGTTAGTGCTTAAACACTTTGACATAAAAAGACATTCACCTTCGCTTTTTAATACATTGTTTGAGCATAACTTCTTGGTGTTGTTCACATCTAAGCATACAAATATTGGCATAAAAACTATGAACAATATTGGCCATCATCCATAGTTTGGGTCATACACATCAAGTCCACTTCCATTTAACCACATGAACTCATACTTCATTGAAATATTTTATAAACATCAAAATCAACTTAAGATACAGTGAACATATGTCAGCAGGTAAATATAACCACTGACATATGTTAACATCTATCACTGATTATCCCAAACCGCTCACATAAGTTGCATATGGCAGCAGTTTCATATCCACTAAGCATGTGAAAATGAAGATGCAGCTCTATGGAAAGCAGCGATAGAGAAAGAGATATGGAAGCCTTGTGTACAAAAATGAAAACATGGGATTGGTGATCAGGTTATCAAATGGAAAAAAAAAATCCAATGGTTGCAGGTGGGTCTTTAAGCTAAAATACCAACGGAATAATATACCCAGAAATCAAGTATTCACTTCAAGGAAATTTTTTCTCCTGTAGTTCGTAGGACTACTATTCATACTGTTTTGAGCATGCCAATTGTTGTTGATTTAGAGCTTGAGCAGTTAGAAGTCAAACTGCTTTTTTGCATGGAAATCTTAATGAAGAAATTTATTTGACTCAATCTGAATGTTTTGTCAAAGAAAGTAAAAACATCTATTTTATCTGTTGAACAGAACATTCTACGATTTAAGCAGACACCGAGGTAGTGTTGGTACAAGCAATTTGTTTTTTGGGTGCAAGCAATTTGATTCCTTCATTTTGAGCTTAGGTTTTGTTAGATGTATGGCTGACCATTATGGCTATTTTCTCAGGCTAGAGGATGGTAGTTTCATTAATTATCTTGTTATTATATATATGTTGATGACATGCACCCAAAAAAAAATGTTGTTTTGCAGATCCTAGTAAGAGTAGCATTGCAACACTGAGAGCTCATCTAGCTAGGGAATTTGAGATGAAGCATTTGGATGCTATAAATCAGATACTTGGGATGATCTCAATTTGTAATAACATAACTTATAAGTTTATATTTTCTATAAGTTAGGTACGCGTCAAGATTAGGACAACTCTACTTTTCAATATGTAATAACAGTTTTTCCTATTGTCAAAACACTAGTGTAATCACCGTACGTAGTTGATATTAAAATCAACTCTGTACATATTTTCCATGCATCACTTTGGCAGGAGTGATAAGAGAAAATGAGAAGGGAAAAAGTGAGAGTTAAAAATTATATTGCTTTTGATAGGTTATATAAGCTAACCAGAGATAAATAAAGTTATGCAATCATAAAAGTGATAACCCTATGGATCCATATATAAGGAGGGGATAACTAAGATAACTCCAAATAAAAGGAGATACTAAAAAATATGTCAAAATAAAATTACTTAAATTTATGTTTAGTTTGTGGAAATGGATTTAGTGAATCCATCACAAATTTATTTTAAATTTAACATTTTGTATTTATCATGTTCTCATGTTCTCATGGCTGCATGTTGCAGATTCAAATCCCATCGGAGGCTAATCAAGCTATGGAGACGGAAGATGAACTTGTAACTGCAGAGTGCGGGCGTGCCAATCACGTGAGTGACAACAAGTGTTCTACCTCCGAGAGTCAAAGGGCTTTAGGTCTCTTTTGCCCACCGTTTGACTTCGTCAAACGAAGATGAGCATCAAATCTGGACCAATATCCCGCAGTTGCCTAAGCGCAACGACGTTAATTACATCTCTCTAAGAAAAAAAACCCTTGATTGATCGCCAGATTAGAAAGTCTTGTGCCCTAAAGCAGAGACATCCGATGAAAGTACGAAATGCATCTTAAGGTTAAGCCAAAGTGATAATGAGGAAGATGTCTATTCAATAATGCATTGTTTGATCTCTTCATTCATTTATTCACTTATTTCTTTTAAAGTAGCTCAAACATGTTCTTTTATACCATTTGAGACATGATTATCATGGTTCTGTTCGCAATTCGGCACTACTCAGTCCCTGTATGCTCAATCGGCAGCGTAGACACAGTCCATTGGGCAAGACATGCACATGCAGACAATGAATCGACAAGGCAAAACTGAATCGGCAAGTTGTAACCAAATTGGCAATCAGGACTGAATCGACACCCTGTTAAAATGCTGTTGAATCACTCAAACACTGAGGATTTTAAAGTCTTTTGCCAGTTCGACATGCACGGAAAAAATTCGATAGCGCCTCCCCTTATCTTGGTTGATGGGGGGAGAGCACGATGCAAGTCTACCACAATGGAGACGGCCCCAAAAGGTGAGGTGTATGTCGAAAAACAACATCACCCTAATGGCACATGACGCCGATCCCTGAGGCATGCCTACAAGGGGACCGGTTAATGCCGAGACCATAAAAGAATCCGAGTGGCAAACAAATGATGTTTGAGTCCATGTATCCGAACATAGATACCATATTATCTAACCCAGAGACAAATGGATTTCTTATCTGTTTATTATTTCTTTTTTTTTAGCTGAAACAATGTTGAACAGGATTCTGCACACGTGATTCAGCCATGGTCATATTCCTGCCTGATCGAATCGGAAAACCGGCTTCCTGACTGAGTGGATCTATAGAGTTGCCTCCTGTTCATCTGAATCGGCAGCAGACCATCATAACTCACGAACAGAAAACCAGAGCCCCCTATTCTGGGCAGAAACAGCAGAAAAGGGGCCGAAAATGGGTTAAAAAGGTTGCTGAGAATGACTGCTAAGCATTGGGCATGAGTATTAATTACTCAACCCATTGTTAGCAAGAGGGCTATGTTCCCCAAAACCGAAATGAGCAAAGGGGCCTACTGTTCTAAACAGAAAGAAACAACATTCATGGTAAAGGGAGCATGAGAAATCTGCCCCAAAACTTGGTGCTACCAGGATCCAAAAGGCATAAAGCATAAAGAAATGATAAAGAACTCATGGAATAGGGGGAAGCCCCACGGTTCCCAAGCCTCATTTATTGAGGTGTAGGGGCTTGTGTACTCCCATGTAAGAGATTGGGATGAGGGGAACATCTCCCCGTGTGGAGGAATCCTCCATCCCGTAACTCTCCCAAGCAATAAAAAAAAAATCTAAACAAGGCACATATATGCATGCACAATAAAGAGCCAAGAAACCTTAAAAAAAAAGGAATGTACTTGGGATCAAACAAAGTGCATCTTAAATGTAAAGAAAACTTTTTACATAATAGAAGGGAGATGAGACACACATGGATGTGACATCTCTTGGGAAAGGGGAAATGGGGAGAGTACAAAAGTTTAATGAAGAAGAGGAGGCCCTCTCTCCATCACGTCACTCACTCACCCTCTCTTTAAGACCTCAAACAAAGACAAGAAGCAAAGATGGCCCCCTTTCTCCCCCTTTTCCTCTCTTCTCCAGCCGCAGGTGGCCTTTTCCTCGGAAGAAGAAATGCAGCAGCAGTAGCCAAGAACCTTGCTTCTGCTCCAAGCTTCTTCCCTCGGCCACCTTCTGCCTTTTCTCTTTTTCTTTTCTCCCAAAAGCCTCCCAAAAGCTCTCTCTTCAGTCTGCTGCAGCAGACACCTTTTAAGGGTGGTAGTGCTTTGGTTAAAGGTAGCTTAGACTCACCCCTTGCCCAAGAGTGGAGGCATTGGGCATCTTGTTAATGGGCTGCCCTCCTTAGCCAAACACCACTTCTCTTTAAGAAAAATTGGGCCTCCAACAGTTTATAGACCCTAGATGGGTCGAATGACTAAAGCCTCTCCCAACAAAATAGAGATCTTGGATTTGATTCTCACCAATCGGGAGAGGGTTTATATGACTTGCACTTAATCTTCGAGGGGTGCGGATCCAAAAAGTTTTCGGTCAAGTGGGATATAGGCAATACGAGTATAAGACAAATTAGAGACTGTTAGGTTCTGACTTGGAATCCACGAAAACTATTCCCTAAACCTGCTAAGCCACACAGGGCGGGGTTTCTTCGGTACAAAAAAAAAAGACTACATCTGTATAAGCTATAATATATATATATATATATATATATATATATTATATATGTATGTATGTATATGTTTAAGTATTGACAATTGTTTGGGGATGTCTTTTAAGCACGACCATATCATAACATCACATTCTTCCATAAAATTTACTGTCACTACTGGGAAAGGGGATATGTAGACTGCTGAAAGTTGTTTACAAAACCTCAAGAGTCACCTACGAAAGTTCCATCTACGAAAGTTTTTTTAGATGGCTAAGTGCATCTACAAAAAATATGTGGATAGATTTTCAAACTAGTTTGCCAAAGGTAGATGGCTAGTAGCTGTCTACAAGTATACGTAGATGGCTAGCACAAGCTACCTACGTACACAAAGATATGTAGATGCTCAGACCATGGGTCTACATAAGTTTATGTAGACAACTATGACCGTCTACATAAACTTATATAGATGCCTTCTTAATGCGTCCACAAAATCATATGTAGACAGATTAATAAGCTATCTATATATAATAATTTGTAGATGGTTTTTATAGCCGTCTACATATGTTTGATTAAATATTTTAATTTTTGCATTACACTTCTTAAATCCGTACAACTCTGTAAAAAATATTCACAAACCATCCAAATATATAAATTATCATACACAAGTAATATGAAAATACACAAAAATTATCATATACAAATCATTCAAAATAAATACAGGATCTCAAAGACTATAACAATATTATCTAATTATGATCATCATCATAATTATCACCAGACTCACCAGTCCTCTTATGCGCAGGAGGAGGTGCGTGCGATATGCGACCAATAGGGGTTTCAACGGGTCGGAGTCGAAGTCGAAGTCGAAAAATAATAGTTTCCAAATCCGACTCCGATAAGAATTATCAGAAATAATCGGATAGTTTCCATATCCAAATCTATTTCATCAAATTATTGGATAATCGGATTTGAAAATTAGATAGTGTTGAATATAAACATATTTGGTGAATTGGATTCGATTCCAATAAACTATCGATAGTGAAACCTATTTTCGAATCCTATAATTTTTATCGAAATCAAATTAGATAATAAAATATTTTTAACAGCTCTAGCGACCAGCCTATTGCTCCATGAGAGTTCACATCTATGTCATCTAACTATGCATATCTTCTATCTCCTATCGATCCATACTCCTCTCTACACGCAACTCGTCCATTTATTTGTTTTGATCTAATAACTGTTGTTGTGACTACTACACAAAAGTGTGATAGCCATTTGAGGAGTTCAATCTCTCTCTCCTACCGTACCAAGTGCTAGATGTTTGATACGTAGTCAATGTTTTGAATCTATTCATATATTTAAATTTTTAGTCTAATTTTTTATAATTTAAAGAAATAGATTCAGACACAAAAACTATTATTTTGTAGTCGATTTCGAATATGGAAACGACAATTTTCAGTGGTATTTTCTTATATGACTCGTTTATTGATACCGGGCTCTTCTTCTAAAAATTTTGAGATCGACCAAGGTCCTGACAAATTTTCAAAATGACATGTATGTATGCAGGCAGACGTGGTGAAAAATAAAATTAAGCTACATGTGTTAATTCCCAGCACAGAATATGACAGCAAAGGTCAGCTTTTAACACTCTAAGGTGTGTTTGATTACACTTAATTGGTGTCTATTGTCTGAAATGCTAAAATTTTAAGACTTTAGACTGTTTGATAAAATGTCTAAAAATATGTCTTAATTAGTCACTTAAATCTGAAATACCACTTAATTTTTAAGCTAAGAACAATCACTTTTTATTTTTCAGATCTTTTTTCCGACGTGGGATTCCGGCGGTCCGGCCTCCGGTGATCGCCGGTGGCCGGTTTCCGGCGATCACCGCCGCCAGCGGTTTTTGGCCACCGCGGCGGATTCCGGCGATCGCCTGTGGCGGTTTCCGGCGATCGCCGGAATCCGGCGGGCGGCGGCGGCGGTTTTCCGGCAACTGCCGCCGGCGGTTTCCGGCGATCGCCGGTATCCAGCGGGCGGCGGCGGAGGTTTCCGGCGGCCGCGGCGGCGGCGATGGCTTTCGGCGATCGCCGGAATCCGGCAACCGCGCGGCGGATTCCGGCGATCGCCAGCGGCGGTTCCGACGGCCGCTGCCAGCAATCTCAATTAAAAAAAAACTTTTTTTCTACCTATTATGGGTTTTGAACCCAAGACCTCTATATAAGAAGTGTAGTATCTTAACCACTACACTACAATTCAGATCTTATCTAAATTAGTTATCAAACATCTCTTATATTATGTCTGATATATATTAAGTTCTTTTTAAATTTCAAATTTAGAATATAGATGACAAATAAGATTTAAGACTTAAGTGTTAAGTTTTATCAAACGCCACCTAAGTCAGTGTCTCACCATATGAAAGTGGCTCAAATAGCCGCTAATGCACAACTATATATCTATAATTAAGATAAGAATAATCAATCAACATAATATGTGGTGCATTCACCTTTTTTTTTCCTTCCCTTTTAACCATTGTTTAACCCTCATTAGTGCTAGCACAAGCTATTTGTAATGCTCAAAAGAGAAAATTTCAGAGAAATCCATAAATATAATAAGATTGCATACAACTCATAAAAATCAAATAACAACCAATTTAGATAACATTTGTTGGGCTTCTTGAGCCTCCAACTACGTCTTGGCTTATAGTGATCTCCATCAGCATTTGCCAGCTGTGAAAATGAATAATAAGTGTTGCTTGAGTGCCCACTATTGTTGGGACGTTCGACACCCCATCAACGGGAGGCGTCCGAGTAGTCATTGATTTTCTCTCCATCAAATCCACATTTTTTTGGGATCCTCTCTCAACATGCATCAAACATTACTTTGTAATGAAATCAAATGTGCATCGAAGTAGTCTTCTTTAGTTACTTACATAAATGATAGAATGGGGGATATACTCTGCATTTCCTGGAGAAAAATAGTTAGGGTTCATTTTGGCGTATTATAATAAATATTGATGTGGTAGATGAGTAATTGTGTAAGAATAATGAAGTATATATAAGATGAAAGATAGAAGGAAATGAAAAGATCATCATTTTATGCCTGCCATTCCGAAAGAGATGATGAGAGGGTAGAGACCAAAGAATCGTTGGGAATGGCCAGCACCCTCTCATCCACCCCCAAGAACTATGTTTTACCATCTTTTTAGGCTGGTGTAGGGGCTATTAATTTTCAGCCTCCTAGGTCTATAGGCCCATTATGGCCCATCGAGACGGCTAGGCTCTGGTCATCAAGCCATGTGTCCTCGGGTTCAGCCACTGGCTTCCGAACACGCTCTGGCCGCTAGACGCCTAAGGGCCCCAAAGTATGGTCTCCAGATGCCTCACAGTCTGTTCGAGCAAGACGTGGTCTACCGGGTAGACTACGTGCCTCCTGCTAGAACCTCCTGCAGCCGATCACTTAAGGCACTGGGCACTGCGCAACCTGGGCCGAGCAGGCCCCTGCACGGCGCCCCTTGGCCTGCGGCTCTGAGCGACCCTTCGCCTACCAACGACAGTTAATACGACGGCGTGGCACATGCCTCATGCACTACAAGGGAAAGTGGGTTTACCACAGAACTTTCCGATGGAATAATTCCGTCGGTAAATCCGTCGGACTTTTTGATCGATATATTTTCGTCAAAAATATCATTCGGATATTCTGACGGAACATATTCTGTCAGAAATTCGGTCGGTATTTCCGACAGAAATATATCCATCAGAAATTATGTCGGTAATACGATGGAATTTCTGACGGAAATAATTCTATCGAAAATTCCAAATTTTATCCCCCACCCCGCGGGAACAGCTCTCTCTCTCTCTCTCTCCTCTCTCTCTCTCTCTCTCTCTCTCGTCTCCGGTGTGGAGCGTCGCCGCGACCATGCGCTGCCGCCGCCCCAGCTTCCCGCCATCGCGACCTCGCGCCGCCGCCGCTACCCCGCATCACCACCTCGCCACCTCTGCATCCAAGTGTGTCTCCCCCTTCCCCTCCCCGTCTCGTCGAACCCCACCCCCTCTCCCACTCCCGTTGCCAACCTCCTCCTCGCCCTCCTCCCCCTCCCCATGACCCCCACCCCCTCCCCGTGACCCCCGCCCCCTCCCTCCCCACCCCCACCCCCACTGCTCCCCCTACCGGATCCCCACCCCCTTTGCCGGCGACACCCACCCCTGCCAAGCCCCCTCCCCTGCCAGCCCCCCCCCCCTCCCACTCCCTCTCCCGAAGCCCCCTCCCCCTCCACGACCCCCCTACTGTAAGAAAATGCTTATTATCTTCATGGATTAGTAGTTTTTACTATCCTTTTAGGAGATATTAATGATTGGTGGATGTAAGTGGTGTATGTAGACTCTGTGATGGTGTCTTTATAAATATTTTTTTTCATTTCTCATAAATTTTACTTGTATCAATAAATGAGTTGAGAATTAAAGCCACCATGAAGTGAGATTCACTTATCCCCTATGTCCACCAAACATCTTCTAGATAAATTTAAAAAAAATTCGTTCAAGAGAATAGTAAATATATCCCTAGATAATTATGTACTTGTATTCAAATTAAAAGTTTGGTATGTTTTGTCTACCTCCTTTAAGCTGCAATTTAGCAAAGGGTGGACTTTATCTGATTGTAGAATGATTAACTTATCATGCATAATACTTTGAATGTAACTTGAATTGATCCTTGAGATTCTAGTAAAATATATATAATTAAAGAGAAATATTAATTACTCAAGCAACCAGACAAAAAGGCTGAATTAAATTGGTCGGATTTTGGTGTGCCTACATTCGACCAATCCAAATAGATGCTGATCATTCCAATAATATTTTTTTACATGGTTGCCCAATCAGATAATTAGTATTTCTCATAATCAATTGTTTATCCAACATGGAAAGAAAATTGTTGTCTGAAAGTGGTACGTGAAGATGTTAAGTAACTAAAGAAGAGCCAGATACAAGTCCTGTAGTACCCCGAAAAATCTATTAATTAAAAATTATGGAAAAATTGAAATTTTATCGATTAATAAATTCCATTAGTTAAAACAGTACGCATCATTATTGCATGCGTATAAACCCCTACAAAAATTTCATAAAAATAGTAGTTATACTTTAAATAATGTTCTCTAATGACCCACCATGAAATTTGGGCATAGAAAAATCGTTTGGACTTAGTTTAAGAATTTATGCGACTTATAGCATAATTAAGGAATAAGTCGAAGAACTCATTATTTTATGAACCAAAGTGGATTATAAATAAAAGTAAATGTGGAAAGACTTTAAATAATATGGGATGATAGCCCATTATGATATTTGGACCAATGGACAATCTTGACCCATGAATAAATCATCTAATAAAATGTTAATTAAAATGCAATAAGGAAAGTAAGTACATGAGTTGTACAAATAAGCTCACATGAGTTATTGGGCCAAGAGTAAGAGCCCAAATGATGAAGATTAGAAATATTGGCATAAATAATGTTGATGTGAATAAAAATATACAAAAGTAATTAAATAATGTGATAAATAGATTTGCATAAGGATAAAGGTGAATAATTGGAATTAAATCATACCCATTAAAGTCAAATTAGTAATGGGTTTTATTAATGGTCCTAACATGGATTGTTGGGCCCAAATAAGAAGAGCCCACCATGAGATGGGAGTTAATTAAGTGAAATTCGGAGTTAATTATTAAATAAATTAAAAAGGGATAAGATAATGACTAAACTAGCTTATAAATGTCCTTACAAGAGTCCTAAACCTACCCAAACCCTCTACCCACGAAATTAAACCTCTCATCTACCCTATTAGGAGGATAAATGCAAGAAAATAAGGTGATAAATGTGGAAATTCGTAGCTAAGAGGAGAAGGATGAGTTGGAGGGAGATTGGACTCTTAAACAACCTAATAGACCTGTAATTCGTGTCTACCAAGCCCCATTTCGTTGCTGGAGCTTTGGAGCACGAGGAGAGGAGGCTTTGGACGAGGGGAGCAAGGAGAGGAAGCTTGGAGCAAAGGGCTTGTATCTTCTCCTTCGTCACCTCAAACCCTAGGATCTTTACAGCACAAAAAGGTAGGCAATCTCTCAAGTAAAAATCGTGTAAAAATTATCCTAGGTAGCCTTCATGTACCTCTTCAAAAGCCCTATCTTTCGTGGTATTCTGCTCATCCATTTGGGCGAATTTAATTCATGAAATCCTACTATTACCATGAACCCAAAATCTCATGTTTTCTCTAATTCCTTGCTCGTACTTGTTCCCATGCTATGAGAAAATTCTCATTGATACTACAATGCATTAGCAAACGCCCTTGGTTTCGTTCTATTTCGATCTCCCATGAGGGATAATTAATTCTTTGAATCCCTGTCAGATACATACACCCGACCCTTAATGTTTACTTGTGAACCTCGTTTATACTTGACTTCAGATCATGATAAAATTATCATAAATACTACATCTTGTTAGCTTTTGAACTCCCTTGGTTTCGAATTTTTCATCATGTATCCATCTCTAATTAATTCGTTGAACCTTGACTGCGCCTAGTCAGGTCATCGAAATGTAACTTGATCACAGCATGTTTAAAGCTTGTCTATTTTCAAATTAATCATGCATGTTGATAGACCTATATGTCTACTTTCGCTTAAAACTGGTTTCATGCTTTTTGGACCTCTATACGATTTAATATCGAATTTTGAATAGCTATGTGTCAGGCAAACCCACCTGGAAAAAGGGCAAATCCCACTACAAGAAAATGCGGAATTTCTGACGGATTGAATCCGTCGGAAATCCGACGGAATACCGTCGAAAATGAGCCCTTCCGACCGATTTCCGTCTAAAGCCCGTCGGAAATGATCCGTCGGAACTAGCTGGTGAGAAATTTCCGACGGACAAAATATCCGTCGGAATTCGATCGATAACTCCGACGGATTTATCGGTCGGAAACACGGTCGGTATTTACCGACGGTTTATCCGTCGGCAAATACGTCGGTATACCGGTCCGTAAATGCTGACACATTTTCGGTCGGAAACCATCTGTCAGCATATTCCGACGGAATTACCGACGGATATTGCGGTCAGTAATTCCGACGGATAATAAACCGTCGGTAAATCCGTCGGAAATTAAACCATATATTTTTTTAAAATTAACAAATAAAAATGGTTTGTGAACCCTGCTGCTACAATGTCAAACCTGCTACAATATTCATAAATTTAACAAATACTCACAATCAACATAATATCATAACATACAATAAATATAAAATCATATAGAATAATGAATACAAATATTAAGATAAATCTGCTGGATCGTCTGCTGTCCCTGCCTCATCATCGTCTGGAGCTGGATCCTATATTAAAACAAATTAAAATGAGAAACATTAATAATAAATAAAAGACATACATTATTTTCAATAGTGAAATTTAAAACTTGTGAAACAATAGTATTTTTAGATCCGTTATTTCAGTTGGGTGTTTTTAGATCGGTCGTTTGAATGGCCAGGCCAATCCGGAGATCCAAATTGGATTCCGTCAGTTCCTACACGTCGCTTTAACCCACTCGGTCGTGTCGGAGAAAACGGCACGTCGATCCGATCCCTATTGGGATTTTGGACCCCCGGGTTGTGCGTGTTAAGGCTTTTATATGAAGTTGGGTGTTTTTAGATCGGTCGTTTGAATGGCCAGGCCAATCCGGAGATCCAAATTGGATTCCGTCAGTTTCTACACATCGCTTTAACCCCCCGGTCGTGTCAGAGAAAACGGCACGTCGATCCGATCCCTATTTGGGATTTTGGATCCCCGGGTTGTGCGTGTTAAGGCTTTTATATGAAGTTGGGTGTTTTTAGATCGGTCGTTTGAATGGCCAGGCCAATCCGAAGATCCAAATTGGATTCCGTCAGTTTCTACACGTCGCTTTAACCCACCCGGTCGTGTCGGAGAAAACGACACGTCGATCCGATCCCTATTTGGGATTTTGGACCCCCGGGTTGTGCGTGTTAAGGCTTTTATATGAAGTTGGGTGTTTTTAGATCGGTCGTTTGAATGGCCAGGCCAATCCGGAGATCCAAATTGGATTCCGTCAGTTTCTACACGTCGCTTTAACCCACCCGGTCGTGTCGGAGAAAACGGCACGTCGATCCGATCCCTATTTGGATTTTGGACCCCCGGGTTGTGTGTGTTAAGGCTTTTATATGAAGTTGGGTGTTTTTAGATCGGTCATTTGAATGGCCAGGCCAAGCCGGAGATCCAAATTGGATTCCGTCAGTTTCTACACGTCGCTTTAACCCACCCGGTCGTGTCGGAGAAAACGGCACGTCGATCCGATCCCTATTGGGATTTTGGACCCCCGGGTTGTTCGTGTTAAGGCTTTTATATGAAGTTGGGTGTTTTTAGATCGGTCGTTTGAATGGCCAGGCCAATCCGAGATCCAAATTGGATTCCGTCAGTTTCTACACGTCGCTTTAACCCACCCGATCGTGTCGGAGAAAACGCACGTCGATCCGATCCCTATTTGGGATTTTGGACCCCCGGGTTCTGTGTGTTAAGGCTTTTATATGAAGTTGGGTGTTTTTAGATCGGTCGTTTGAATGGCCAGGCCAATCCGGAGATTCAAATTCGATTCCGTCAGTTTCTACCACGTCGCTTTAACCCACCCGGCCGTGTCGGAGAAAACGCACGTCGATCCGATCCCTATTTGGGATTTTGGACCCCCGGGTTGTTCGTGTTAAGGCTTTTATATGAAGTTGGGTGTTTTTAGATCGGTCGTTTGAATGGCCAGGCCAATCCGGAGATCCAAATTGGATTCCGTCAGTTTCTACACGTCGCTTTAACCCACCCGATCGTGTCGGAGAAAACGCACGTCGATCCGATCCCTATTGGGATTTTGGACCCCCGGGTTCTGTGTGTTAAGGCTTTTATATGAAGTTGGGTGTTTTTAGATCGGTCGTTTGAATGGCCAGGCCAATCCGGAGATTCAAATTCGATTCCGTCAGTTTCTACACGTCGCTTTAACCCACCCGGCCGTGTCGGAGAAAACGCACGTCGATCCGATCCCTATTTGGGATTTTGGACCCCCGGGTTGTGTGTGTTAAGGCTTTTATATGAAGTTGGGTGTTTTTAGATCGGTCGTTTGAATGGCCAGGCCAATCCGGAGATCCAAATGGATTCCGTGAATTTCTACACGTCGCTTTAACCCACCCGGTCGTGTCGGAGAAAACGGCACGTCGATCCAATCCCTATTGGGATTTTGGACCCCCGGGTTGTGCGTGTTAAGGCTTTTATATGAAGTTGGGTGTTTTTAGATCGGTCGTTTGAATGGCCAGGTCAATCCGGATATCCAAATCGGATTCCGTCAGTTTCTACACGTCGCTTTAACCCACCCGGTCGTGTCGGATAAAACGCACGTCGATCCGATCCCTATTTGGGATTTTGGACCCCCGGGTTATGTGTGTTAAGGCTTTTATATGAAGTTGGTGTTTTACATCGGTCGTTTGAATGGCCAGGCCAATCGGAGATCCAAATTGGATTCCGTCAGTTTCTACACGTCGCTTTAACCCACCCGGTCGTGTCGGAGAAAACGGCACGTCGATCAAATCCCTATTTGGATTTTGGACCCCCGGGTTGTGCGTGATAAGGCTTTTATATGAGGTTGGGTGTTTTTAGATCGGTCGTTTGAATGGCCAGGCCAATCCGGAGATCCAAATTGGATTCCGTCAGTTTCTACACGTCGCTTTAACCCACCCGGTCGTGTCAGAGAAAACGACACGTCGATCCGATCCCTATTTGGATTTTGGACCCCCGGGTTGTGCGTGTTAAGGCTTTTATATGAAGTTGGGTGTTTTTAGATCAGTCGTTTGAATGGCCAGGCCAATCCGGAGATCCAAATTGGATTCCGTCAGTTTCTACACGTCGCTTTAACCCACCCGGTTGTGTCGGAGAAAACGGCACGTCGATCCGATCCCTATTTGGGATTTTGGACCACCGGGTTGTGCATGTTAAGGCTTTTATTTGAAGTTGGGTGTTTTTAGATCGGTCGTTTGAATGGCCAGGCCAATCGGAGATCCAAATTGGATTCCGTCAGTTCTACACGTCGCTTTAACCCACCCGGTCATGTCGAGGAAAACGGCACGTCGATCCGATCCCTATTTGGGATTTTGGACCCCCGGGTTGTGTGTGTTAAGGCTTTTATATGAAGTTGGGTGTTTTTAGATCGGTCGTTTGAATGGCCAGGCCAATCCGGAGATCCAAATTGGATTCTGTCAGTTTCTACACGTCGCTTTAACCCACCCGGTTGTGTCGGAGAAAACGGCACGTCGATCCGATCCCTATTTGGGATTTTGGACCCCCGGGTTGTGCGTGTTAAGGCTTTTATATGAAGTTGGGTGTTTTTAGATCGGTCGTTTGAATGGGCAGGCCAATCCGGAGATCCAATTGGATTCCGTCAGTTTTACACGTCGCTTTAACCCACCCGGTCGTGTCGGAGAAAACGCACGTCGATCCGATCCCTATTGGGATTTTGGACCCCCAGGTTGTGTGTGTAAGGCTTTTATATGAAGTTGGGTGTTTTTAGATCGGTCGTTTGAATGGCCAGGCCAATCCGGAGATCCAAATTGGATTCTGTCAGTTTCTACACGTCGCTTTAACCCACCGGTTGTGTCGGAGAAAACGGCACGTCGATCCGATCCCTATTTGGGATTTTGGACCCCCGGGTTGTGCGTGTTAAGGCTTTTATATGAAGTTGGGTGTTTTTAGATCGGTCGTTTGAATGGGCAGGCCAATCCGGAGATCCAAATTGGATTCCGTCAGTTTCTACACGTCGCTTTAACCACCCGGTCGTGTCGGAGAAAACGCACGTCGATCCGATCCCTATTTGGGATTTTGGACCCCCAGGTTGTGTGTGTTAAGGCTTTTATATGATGTTGGGTGTTTTTAGATCGGTCGTTTGAATGGCCAGGCCAATCCGGAGATCCAAATTGGATTCCGTCAGTTTCTACACGTCGCTTTAACCCACACGGCCGTGTCGGAGAAAACGCACGTCGATCCGATCCCTATTTGGGATTTTGGACCCCCGGGTTGTGTGTGTTAAGGCTTTTATATGAAGTTGGGTGTTTTTAGATCGGTCGTTTGAATGGCCAGGCCAATCCGGAGATCCAAATTGGATTCCGTCAGTTTCTACACGTCGCTTAAACCCACCCGGTCGTGGTCGGAGAAAACGCACGTCGATCCGATCCCTATTTGGGATTTTGGACCCCCGGGTTGTGTGTGTTAAGGCTTTTTATGAAGTTGGGTGTTTTTAGATCGGTCGTTTGAATGGCCAGGCCAATCCGGAGATCCAAATTGGATTCCATCAGTTTCTACACGTCGCTTTAACCCACCCGGTCATGTCGGAGAAAACGGCACGTCGATCCGATCCCTATTTGAGATTTTGGACCCCCGGGTTGTGCGTGTTAAGGCTTTTATATGAAGTTGGGTGTTTTTAGATCGGTCGTTTGAATGGCCAGGCCAATCCGGAGATCCAAATTGGATTCCGTCAGTTTCTACATGTCGCTTTAACCCACCCGGTCGTGTCAGAGAAAACGGCACGTCGATCCGATCCCTATTTGGGATTTTGGACCCCCGGGTTGTGCGTGTTAAGGCTTTTATTTGAAGTTGGGTGTTTTTAGATCGGTCGTTTGAATGGCCAGGCCAATCCGGAGATCCAAATTGGATTCCGTCAGTTTCTACACGTCGCTTTAACCCACCCGGTCGTGTCAGAGAAAACGGCACGTCGATCCGATCCCTATTTGGGATTTTGGACCCCCGGGTTGTGCGTGTTAAAGCTTTTATATGAAGTTGGGTGTTTTTAGATCGGTCGTTTGAATGGCCAGGCCAATCCGGAGATCCAAATTGGATCCCGTCAGTTTCTACATGTCGCTTTAACCCACCCGGTCGTGTCGGAGAAAACGGCACGTCGATCCGATCCCCATTTGGGATTTTGAACCCCCGGGTTGTGTGTGTTAAGGCTTTTATATGAAGTTGGGTGTTTTTAGATCGGTCGTTGAATGGCCAGGCCAATCCGGAGATCCAAATTGGATTCTGTCGGTTTCTACACGTCGCTTTAACCCACCCGGTCGTGTCAGAGAAAACGGCACGTTGATCCGATCCCTATTTGGGATTTTGGACCCCCGGGTTGTGCGTGTTAAGGCTTTTATATGAAGTTGGGTGTTTTTAGATCGGTCGTTTGAATGGGCAGGCCAATCCGGAGATCCAAATTGGATTCCGTCAGTTTCTACACGTTGCTTTAACCCACCCGGTCGTGTCGGAGAAAACACACGTCGATCCGATCCCTATTTGGGATTTTGGACCCCCGGGTTGTGTGTGTTAAGGCTTTTATATGAAGTTGGGTGTTTTTAGATCGGTCGTTTGAATGGCCAGGCCAATCCGAGATCCAATTGGATTCCGTCAGTTTCTACACGTCGCTTTAACCCACCCGGTCGTGTCGGAGAAAACACACGTCGATCCGATCCCTATTTGGGATTTTGGACCCCCGGGTTGTGCGTGTTAAGGCTTTTATATGAAGTTGGGTGTTTTTAGATCGGTCGTTTGAATGGCCAGGCCAATCCGGAGATCCAATTGGATTCCGACTTTTATATGAAATTAATACTAATACTGACCTGAGCTGCTGGCTGTGTGGGGCGTACTCCCTACATTACGAGAGGAACTGTTGAAGCATATCGCTGAACTGCGTCTGTAGCTGTGCCCGCTGCGTCTCTATGTCTATCCGCTGCACCTGCAGCTCTACCCGTTGCGTCTGTAGCTCTTCCCGCTGGGTCTGTAGCTCTGTACGTAGCTCCTCCCGAATGATGCCTCTAATGTCCTGTACACCACTGACGGGCGGCGCAGAAGATGAACTCGCGTGTGCCGGAGGAGCGATCAAACTGGCAAATGAGGACAACACTGGTTGAGTATCCAAGCTGTCCCCAAAGCCGTACACTCGCCCTTCCTCGGCTCTCCCGCTGCCTCGACCCAAGCCTCTGCATCCAACTCTGGCTGAGGAGTGCCCTCTGCATAACGCTCCGTCATCGTCCTGTCGTACCTCTCCTGCAAAATAAATTAAAATTAAATTATTAAAAATAAATTAATTTAATATCATAATTGAATTCAAAATTTATAGGTTGACTTACAACGATCGTGCGGGCACTCTCGCTAACATAGTCATCCGTCCCCTTCCGCTTATGAGTCCGATCAAATAACTCGCGAAAGGTAGGGGCAGGCTCGAGCTCGTGATGCTTATAATTCAACGGACGTAGTTAGTTTGACAATAATAATCAATGTACTAAACAATTGAACAATATTATGCTTACCAATTTTTGACTGTGGGTCGCATAAGATATGGACCCACTAGTATGCACATTCTTCTCCGGATGAGTTGATCTGTTGCGTATGGCCGCCTGTGACCGCTGCTGCCATGGTCCAGCAGCCCATCGCTCACAAAGGGACTGCCAATAATCCTTCCTCAGCCAAGAAGGGCCGTCATCAAGCCAAGCCCTAGGATCCCTATTGCCTGTGCTCTTTTGCGCCTTGTCCCGGGCCTCCTACATCGACTTTCTTAAATTAGTCTGGGCAGTAGACTCCCAGACGGCTCGAGCTCGAGGGAGATCCTGGACCTCTGTTGAAGACAATTAAGCACACTATTGTTCGATAAATTGCAAGACAACAAACATACTAATGTATGGAAGCTGACACGTACCTGGTGGTGAGGAAGAAGGCAAAGGTGGCACTGCTCCCGTGCTCGGCGGGGAGGCGGTCGCTGAAAAATTTTTTACACATTAGAAAATATGAATTTAACTTGAACAACAATATATACGTATACCTGCCGCATGGATGACCGCGTCGACGGGGAGGCAGACCCTGCAAAATTGTATGTACGTTTTATCTCGTGAATTAAATATGAACAATAACGTAAATGTGGTTCTTTCTGTACATATGTATATACCTGTCGCTGAGATGACCGGCGCAGACGGGGAGGCAGACCCTGCAAAATGAGCCTGTACGTTAGATCTGTCGTGAATTATTATGAACAATAATATATAGAGTATTGTGTTTACATATACATATACCTGTCGTGGACGGGGTCCCGGACCCTCTGCCAACGGACGTAGAAACCGTCCGACTCCGTCCTCCACGTAGCATATCTCTCTTGAGATAAATAAACATACATCCAAATTGTCATCAGCAATAAATTTGAAGTAGCAATTTAATATGAAAATATAATTAGCAATAACACGAAGTTCTTACAAAATATAAGGTATATTATCGTAATTCAACATCAGATGCTTCCGACATGTTTAATTCAGCATCATCTTCTTCATCATCTTGGAATTCATCCTCCTCATGCGGGGAGTCTTCATCCACATCAGACTCCACCTCTCGCTCAAGGGCATTTGGGTCAACTTCTTCCTGTTCGTTATCCTTATGTAAGCAAATTGTTTCATTATATCATGAATATGAACTGCGTAGAAGCTGCCAACTCTCGTGCGTCACTCCTTTCCGATTGGAAATAATTGTCATTAACACCGTCGAGCTCATCATCAGGCGGCAGAAGCTCATACTCAGGGAATAACCTTGATTTCACTCTACATGCAGCCCACCAATCTCTTAATTTCAGGGATGAATAATTTGAATAATAAACTTGTTGCGCTTGTGCCGCCAGTATGAATGGCTCGTATGTACTCAACTTGGACTTATGCTTGACATCGACAATTCCATATGTTGTGTCATGACGAATAGATGTCGGATCAAACCAATGACACTTGAAGAGAAATATAATGTTGTCTTGTCCAAAAATTGCAGTTCAATGACTTCTTCGAGAATGCCATAATAGTCAATTTCATTTTCATTGTAGGCACTTCCTTTCACACATACGTCGCTGTTCATCGTAGACTTATTGCGTCCATAATCTCTCGTGTGAAATCTGTATCCATTCACAATGTAACCTGGGTAGACACGTACAATCTTCGAGGGTCCATAACTGATCTCTTGTACTCTTAAATCGGTAATAAAACCTTGATCAACCTATTAGCAAAAAATAGACAGACTTACAACAACTAATTATGCATAAGAATGTAACATATATGATTCAAAATATTTAGACACATACTCGAGATCTTAACCAACTCGAAAAGACTTCTCCGTTCCTTTTCAACCTGCACGTCCGTCAGACGTGGATTTCGTTGTAGTATGAACGAGTCAAACTCTCTGCAATGTAAATGTCACACAACCGTTCAGTTTACTAGCATTACATGTAAATGATGTATATCATAAGTGAGCACAACTTACTCAATGTAGGGCTCTAGTTCTGCGCAATTCATGAAGATGTAGATCTCCGCAGCTACCAACTCTCTGTCTTCAAGTGGGCGAGTAGAAGATATCCGAACGCCCGTCCGGGACACTTGAATATAGAGAGTTGGTCGACACATAGGATTCTCCACCATCATCATTACCTGGAGGTTGAGTGCAATAATAAACCAAATTCATACATACATGTACATGAATTACATATAAACATGTGCAATACTAAAGAAATACATTAAAATAAGATGTGTAATACTAATCATTAAACTGAAAATGAACAATTAAACATAAAAGAAACGAATATCTAGAAGGAAGAGTTTGTACTATTTATTTCCTAAATTGGGATGTGTAAATTAAGTTTATTTGATCTACTCCTCACTTAGTTGTTATGAGGAGTATCTATGTAATTAAACTTCCGCGTTATAACGATATGAATGGATAAGTAAATATTAGCTGTTGTGCCTATTTTTCTGTCACTCCAGATAAAAAGCCTTTTATTAGGACGTGACAAATTCTCCCTTCCTTTAGCCTCTCCTCCACATCCAGCAAGCCTCAACAACGCATTAGGGTCGGCCATGAAGAGGTTAGGGTGTATGTAAGCCTCTAGTGTTTCCAATTCCTACTACAACTTTAATTCATATTAAATTCTGAGTTTCCCTATTTCTTCCAACCTTCCAACCTTTCACCTCCTAATTGGGTTAGGTTGGGTTGCAAATTCGTACCTAGCCAATTTGGGTAGGGTTAGGAGTCCAATTCCAACTCATATTAACTATTTTAATGATTTAATAGCTCTTTTCATTTTAGGAAACATTAAAGATACGATTTAGGGTATTTTTCTTTTATTCAACTTTTAAAAATACCTCTTTTGACCCAATAACTTTTACATGATCCATTTAGCAAAGCCCATTACTTCTTTTTGTTTAATGAGTTTTAAAAGCTCTTCATCAAGGTGTTTGAAGGTTAAAAATTGGTTGGTGGCATTATAAATCTTGGTAACAATTTCATTTTATTTTATAGAATAATTCACATTGTCATTCTGCTCTTTATTAATAATGTTATTATCTGATTAGTAAGCTCTTCATCAACCTATTATTATCCCCCTCTCGCCGATAGAAAGCCAAAGGGCTCGTAATTAACAAGTAGCATTCAAAGGTGGAAAGGCAAAAAAATTTCCATCTTAGATGTTGGAATCATTACACTGGGAGTTTTTTTTTTCCTTCTTTTCATGTAATCATCATTGCTGGTACAACTTTTCATAAGAAGAAACTTGGACCACCAATTTTGTAATCAAATCTTTCCCGTTTAGTTTCACATTGCATAATTGGTTTCACATGGATGATTTAACATTAATGCACCTACATATGTAGAAATTTTTTTAAAATGAAACTATTTAGTCCTAACCTCCTAATATTCCACTCTTTATTAACAGTTTAAGGTGTCTTTAATTAATAGTTCTCAGTGGCTCTGCATGGCTTTGATGCCCCTCACCTTCGTCTCCATATTCAACCTCCTTAGCAACTATGGTGCAGCCATCATGGAGGTCCCCTATCGTTCTCTCTCACACGATTCAATAATATTATTTTATAAATTATTTATATATCGTGTGATTAATTATAGTATTAACTAGTCAAATTTTAAGCTTCGGGGGCAGTTAAAGTACGGCTGTAGTAGATTTAGTTTTTTAATGTGTAAGCCATTAACTACTCATATTTTAACATTAATTAATGGTATTGTTTAATCATGCGGGGTTCTATGGCGGTATATATATTAGGTTATTTAATGTTGGAGGTTTGAGTTGGTGATAATAGCTTCTAGATAGTTAATGTAATATTATATTGTAAATTATCTCAATATTTTAAAAGTTTGTCATCATGTAGAGTCTATTAATATTATATACTATATTTTATGATGTAATATTAAACATATTTAGATTTAAATAAGACGTATGCACCAATGTTCTCCGCAAAATATTTACTTAAGAACCAATGGGTAATTACGATTTTTATTTTTACATAAAAATTATTTCATAGAAAACTATTTTTCAATGAAAATATTTTACATGCAATTAAATGGACCCTAAATTAAAGCTACTGAGCACATCGCAGTGGTGGGAGAATGGCCCTCTATGTAATTAGCACGAGGATCTCCAAGTATTGGATGAACATATTTATATAAGTCGGTATTTTTTGGTGCTTAACACGGTTTTGCATCAGTACACTAAACAAATGGCCAAATCTGAAGAGGAGCTGTTTCACTAGTAGATCCAATTATGAAGTCGAGAAATTATTTTGGGAAAAAATTACAATGCAACTCACCTATATATTAATTGTTCTCCTAACTAAAAATATTGTGATCGATGTATATACGCTTCAATCAATTAACTTATCTACATCTATACATACATGTATATACATAAATAGATAGATAGATAGATAGATGGCCAGTGGCAAGGGGAAAAGGGCGCCCGAGAGAACCTGCAGCCACATGGTCCACATCGAGTCATGTCTTCCCCCTGGAGCTCATATGCATCCAAGACAGGTCGATCATGTGCAAACTCTTGTGTGGATAGGTGGAGGGGATCACCGGGTGGGGGTTGCACAGGAAGGGGGGGAGGGCGGTGGCGGTGGGGGGCAGAAAGGAGAGGGGTAGTGGCAGGGTGGGGGGGGGGTTGCACAGGAAGGGAGGAGGGTGGTGGCTGCTGTGGGGGGTAGGAGGGGGAGCGGTAGTGGCGGGGTGGGTGGGGGTTGCACAGGAAGGGGGGGAGGGCGGTGGCAGTAGGGGCGCAGGAGGGGGGGGTAGTGGCGGAGTGGGGGGGGGGGGGGGCTGCACAGGAAGGGGGGGAGGGCGGTGGCGGTGGGGGCGAGGGTGGTGTACATACCGGCGGTGCAGAGCACGGCGGCGGCGGCGGGGCCGGTCGGGGCGGAGGGCCGGCGGCGGTGCGGCAGGCGGCGGGGCCGGTCGGGGCGGAGGGCCGGCGGCGGCGCGGCAGGCGGCGAGCGGCGACGGTCGCGGCGACGAGAGAGAGAGAGAGAGAGAGAGAGAGAGAGAGAAGAGAGAGAGAGAGAGAGAGATGAGAGAGAGAGAGAGGAGAGAGAGAGAGAGAGAGAGAGAGAGAGAGAGAGAGAGGAGGGGGAGAGGGAAAGAGAGAGAGAGGAGAGCGGGAGAGGAAAAGAGGGGGGTTTCGCGGGACAAGGTATAGTAGAGTTACCGACGGATATTCCGACGGACATATGTCTGTCGGCATATCCGTCGGTATGTTTTCATTACCGACGGAAATTTCCGACGGAAATATTTCCGTCGGAACGACCGACGGATATTCCGACTGACATATTGTCGTCGGAATATCCGACGGACTTACCGACGGAAACTAATCCGTCGGAAATTTTCGTCGGTAATCCTGCTTTTTCTTGTAGTGTCCCTCTTTTCTGGGCTCGGGCCACCTCCTGAGGTCGCGACGGCGCGATACGCCGCGATCTCAGAGGGTCGCGACACCAGGACCCATCGCGATCTGATCGCGACAGGTCGACTGACCGCGACCTGCCCCCGGTTCACCCCAGCGCTCGGTTCAGCAGAACGCGGTCGGACACCGCACCGCGACACGATACGACGCGAAACCATGTCGCGACCTGCCTGATTGCGACCCTCCGTTGTGTCGCGACATGACCTTATCGCGACCCGCCTCCATGTCGCAACCTGAACGCGACGTTACCCTACGTTGCGACCTTAACAGAATAGCCCAAACCCTGATTTGCTTATATAAACTTGCTAATTGCTCCATATAGTCCCTGCTAAACCCCGATCATGCACTGTAAGAACAGTAACGACATGTTAATGAATATTGAGTAATATTCACATGTTTTTAATCAAATAAAAGATGTGTGCACAATTCATCTTGTTCTTGTGATTATCTTACACATGCACACACTATACATGAATGATTGCCATGAAACCTTGTTAAATTACTCAATAATATATCTGGTAATTAAGTGAAATTAATTACCTAATTTCCCTATTATTTAAATGACACATGTCTTCATTTTATTCGTGTGATTTGTACACCGTTACCGCTTCCCTCGGCCTTCGAGCACTCGAGGCACGACAGACCCGTTTTCTACACACTTTCTCTTGGCTTGGACCACCTCTCCATCGGGAATACTCTCGACTGGGCCAGGGACTCCTTGTCAAGGCCTCCGTAAGTCTTCTTGGTTTCGGCGCACGTCCATTGTCGATGAGCTGGTTGTACCTTTAAATCCCGTTACACTCTTAGGGATCAGTACGATCCAAACGGCCTTAGTAAGTTCTCTCTTATCTTGTGATCACGCCGGACCATCTAGCCAGTGTTCATAGCACGGCTAATGGGCGGATGTGACTTCTACCAGACTGCCGGTACCCGACCTGGTGCTGTGCAACCGTTACTATCGTGGTTTATCGTTGTTTTACGATTATACCCCTATCTCATCTACTGTCCTTGTACTCTCATCTATTCATGTTCACTCTACTATCCTGTATATTCATCTAGTACTCTCTTGAGACACTTGAGCTGTTATGGCTCCCATTGCTTGTACTATACATGACTGTCTAGCGCCATAATATGGGTCCGGTGACCCTACTGACTTGAATGCATATTGTGCAGGGCACGGAGAGTGTCCGAGGGGCTCCAATCTAGTCCTGGGGGCAGAGAGCTACCCGAAAATACCTGCAGGGGCTATTGACGGTGTTCTGCATTGCACCGGTTCTGACTATGTCGACATTGGTTAGACATCTAACTG
This sequence comes from Colocasia esculenta, assembly GCA_014218235.1. Taxonomy (NCBI): domain Eukaryota; kingdom Viridiplantae; phylum Streptophyta; class Magnoliopsida; order Alismatales; family Araceae; genus Colocasia; species Colocasia esculenta. Next base: position 162,649,682 of record CM024757.1, read on the forward strand.
TTACTATTAGTCTGAGGAGTTCAGACGTACTGTATCATTTTGGTGCTATTACTGTGCTAGCACTGACTGTTATACAGTAGTCTGAGGAGTTCAGACATACTGTACTATCGTTAAACGGCTACTGTCTCATTGTGACTATTGTCGTACTCGACTAGTGCACCGTGGTGCAACCATACACGTTATCTCATTACATGTTATCTCTTTACACGCTATCTCTTTACATGCAATCTCGTTACACGCTATCTCGTTATGTTGTCCTCCTAATTTTGCAATACTCTTGAGAAATGTATTATCGTTCACTTGTTATCTTGCATTATTACTCTCTTGACTATACTTGATCGTTCTCTCTAGTTAACCTACGTCACAAGACATTAATCACTTAAAGCATGCTTGTTTACACGAGATATTAAGTCCTACTGAGCGTTATCGCTCACCCTTCGTTATTTGTTATTGTGTTTTCAGGTAAGTCAAGGGATGACCTTACATACAACAACAGGATTGGACTGGAGTGATGAGCATCCTGAAGTCATAGCGATGGAATGTCCTTAGTACCTTAGAGTCTAGTTAGATATTTGCTTAGATTTCTTTTCCAATGTAATAATGTCATTGAGCCCTATGTCTTGGCTCTGAATTAGTGGTTGTAATAGTTTAGATGAATTATCAATAAAATGATGAGTTTTATTGCAATTATTGTTCATTAGTTGCTCCGATATTTACGAATGTATGCGCAATTTGCGTTACCATACACGTTGTTCATGCCTCCCCGATTTATTCTGCTGCAAAATTGGCGGGGCATGACAAGTCCACTTCCCACGTTAGTAATAATGGAAGATAATGAAGTCCAAACGCCCATGTGAAGGTACCATTTGATGGAACTAACATCACATCAAAGCATTAGCAGGCCTTCTAACATCACTTTCAGTTTAATGATTAGTATTACCCTTCTTATTTTAATGTATTTGTTTAGTATTGCATGCACTTGTTTATATGTAATATTGCACTTGTTGATTAGTATTGTATTTCTTACTTTAATGTAATTCATTTACATGTATGTGTGAATTTGGTTTAATATTGCACTTGTTGACATGTAATATTTTGTTTTTATTTTCCTTTAATATTTATGTGATTTTTAAATTTGATCTATGCATGTATAGCAATTTATCACTGCACACACCTTACGAGAGCGTGTTAAGCCCATGTCAATGAACCTTCCCGTTCAAGACTTTGGGATTGATGTGCACGAGTCTTATTTCAATGATGAGAACCTGTATATCTAACTCAAAGTATTGAATTGTCCCGTTTGGACAGTCTGTGAATGTTTGATCGCAGTTAGGTGGTTATTTACTATATGTGCTTGTATAGTTGTTGAAAATTTTGGTTGTGTCTTCTCACTCCTCTCTGGTATACCTTTATTGATTTTGAATATTTTCTTAGCCACTTAGAAATAAGTGTTTAAGAAAATTTCTTAATCAATATATATTTTTGTATATCGAAGAGGTGTGGGGAGATGCTGCCGAAAGTTTTAACAAACTGTACGAACATATAGTAAATGATCATTTGAGTGCGATCAAATATTCATGGATGGGTAAAAAGTGATAATCTAATTAATATGTCCTACCTATTCATTTTGACTTACTCGAACGATGTGAGGGTGTGTTGGGTTTTAACTCATGACATGACATTTAATCTGTGTAGGAAAAATGTTCTATGAGAATCGGTCATGGATGTACCGTGGAATAGTTAATGGAGTTGTGACAGAGGAGTTTAAAGATGGAGTTGACAGTTTCATTCGGTTTGCAATGAGGAATTCATCAGTAGCAGTTGATCTGATGGGTAACATCCGATGTCCGTGTTCGGCTTGTAAGAACAGAAAGTGGATATCGACATGGGATGTGCATCATCATTTGTATACGAGAGGATTTATTGCCCATTATGAGTTATGGTCGTCTCATGGTGAGTTTAATATCCAGTAGTCTGAACCAGCCAACATTGCCTCCACAAGTACGTACGTAGACATGGTTGTCGATGTTGTTGGTCCGGAGTTCAGTATTCATGATGACCAAACAAATGAAGAAGTGCCGAATAATACAGCTCAGAGATTTTATCAGTTACTTCGAGATACTGATGAGCCATTGTGGGATGGTTGTGAGAAGCATACACGGTTGTCTGCAGTGTCGCAACTACTGAATTTGAAGTCTGGATTTCATATGAGTGAGAGTTGTTTTGATCGACTTCTCTTACTCTTCAAGAGTATGCTTCCTCAATCAGAGAGGTTGCCTGATGATTTTTACCGTGCGAAGAAGATGGTGAATGATCTAGGCTTGGTTTTATAAAAATTGATGCATGTCCTAATCATTGTATGTTTTACTACAAAGATGATGCAGATAAGACATCATGTTGTATCTGTAAGCATGATAGATTCAAGCCTAAGAGAGGAGACAAGTCAAAGCAGAAGGATGTTCCATATAAGTCACTGTGGTACTTTCCGATCACACCTAGATTGCAGCGGTTGTTCATGTCCTCGAAGACAGCTGGACATATGACTTGGCATGCGGAAAGAGTCTGTCGTGATGATGGTGAAATCAGTCATCTTGCCGATGGGGAAGCTTGGGCTCATTTTAGCCGTCTTCATCCTTACTTCTCAAGGGATCCATGCAATGTGTGGCTGGGTTTATGCACAAATGGTTTCAATCCATTCGGAGGCTCGGTGGCATCTTATTCATGTTTGTCAGTATTCCTAACACCGTACAACCTTCTGCCAGGCATGTGCATGAAGCGTGAGAATCTCTTCCTTTCATTGCTCATTCCTGGTCCAAAAAGTCCAAGAAAAAATATAGACATATATCTCAGACCGTTGATTGATGAGGTGAAATTGTTATGGTCAGATGGGGTTCTCTCTTATGATGCATTCAGAAAACAGAATTTCAATTTGAAGGCTGCATTAATGTTGACAATAAGTGACTTTCCAGCGTACGGCATGTTATCTGATGGAGCACACATGGGAGGTTGGCATGTCCTTATTGTATGGAGGATTATAAATCATTCGCGTTGAAATCTGGGGGAAAAGCATGTTGGTTTGATTGTCATCGTCGGTTTCTACTGAGTGACCATCCTTTCCGAAAGCAAAAAGATTCATTTATGAAAAATACAATTGTGATGGATGAGGTAGATATGGAACGAGTGTCTGGTGGAAACATGGCGAGGTGGGTCCAGAAATTACCGATTGTATCACAACTGGCTGGTAGTATCCGACAAATCCCAGGGTTTGGGAAGGATCACAATTGGGTGAAGCAAAGCATATTTTGGGAATTGCCTTATTGGTCAACACTTTTGATACGGCATAACCTAGACGTTATGCATATAGAGAAGAATGTTTTTGATAATGTGTTCAACACAGTTATGGACGTCAAAGGCAAAACGAAGGATAACGTCAAGGCACGAATGGATTTGAAAGTACTTTGCAGACGTCCAGAACTAGAACTGCAGCATGTTAGTGGAAAAGTGGTGCAACCTAAAGCTTCATATGTGCTTGGGGCCCGACAGATTAAGGAAGTGTGTCAATGGCTGAAGCATTGAGATTTTCAGATGGATATGTCTCGAATATTGCTCGTTGTGTAAATGTCAACGAGGAAAAAATATACAGAATAAAGAGTCATGACTGCCATGTTTTCATGCAAAGACTGATTCCAATTGCTTTTCGTGAGTTGTTGCCAAAGCAAATATGGGGAGCAATGACCGAGCTGAGTCAATTCTTCAGGATTTTATGCGCATCAGAACTCAGACTTATGACTTGCAAAATATAAGCAAAATATAATACAGACTGTTTGTATATTAGAGAAGATATTTCCTACAACATTCTTTGAATCAATGGAGCACCTGATCATCCATTTGCCATATGAGGTAGAGTCGGAGGACTAGTACAATTTCGAAAGATGTATCCATTTGAGAGGTATATTCCTATGTCTCAATTTATTCACGTTACGACGATCTTTTATATTTCATATGTATTCATTTGAATTGTTGTCGTAGGTGCATGCACGATCTTAAGATGAAAGTCCGCAACAAAGCACAAGTTGAGGGCTCCATTACCCAGGCGTACCTTATTGAAGAGATATCGAACTTTTGTTCGATGTACTTTGACATGGAAATACGAACTCGATGTACTCAACCTCCATGTAATGATGATGGTGGAGATTCTAATGTGTCTGACGGACTCTCTATATTCAAGTCTCCCAGACGAGCATTCAGATATTCTTCTACTCAAGCACCCAAAGACAGAGAGTTGGTAGCTGCGAAGATATATCTACATCTTCATGAATTGTTGAGTAAGCTCTCAACACTAATGATGTACCTCATTTGCTTTCAATTCGCAGAACTTAGAGGTTGTGTGACATTTTCATTGCAGAGAGTTTGACTCAGTCATACTGCAACGGAATCCACGTCTGACTGACATGCAGGTTGAAAAGGAACGGGAGAAGTCTTTTGCTACTTGGTTAAGATATCGAGTTAGTGTCTAAATATTTTGATGCATAAGTGTTATGTTCTTATGCATAATTAGTTGTTGTAATTTGTCATTGTATGTCCTTTTTTTAATAATAGGTTGAACAAGGTTTTATTACTAATTCAAGAGTACAAGAGATCAGTTATGGGCCCTCGAAGATTGTACGTGTCTATCCAGGCTACATTGTGAATGGATACCGATTTCACACGAGAGATTATGGACGGAATAAGTCTACGATGAATATCGGCGTATGTGTGAAGGGAAGTGCCTACAATGAAAATGAAGTAGACTGTTATGGCATTCTCGAAGAAGTCATTGAACTGCAATTTTTGGGACAAGGCAACAATGTATTTCTCTTCAAGTGTCAATGGTTCAATCCGACCTCTATTTGTAATGACACAACACATGGGATCATTGATGTCAAACATAAGTCCAAGTTGAGTACGTATGAGCCATTCATTCTGGCGACACAAGCCCAACAAGTTTATTATTCGAACTATTCGTCTCTCAAATTGAGAGATTGGTGGGCTTCTTGTAGGGTAAAAACAAGGCTATTCCCTGAGTATAAACTTCTCCCGGTTGACATAGAGCTCAAAAATGTTAATGACAATTTTTTCCAATCAGTCTGGAGTGACGCACGAGAGTTGGCTCCTTTTACGCAGTTCAGTGTAGATGATATAAATGAATCAATTTGTTTATATAAAGATAACGAACAGGAAGAAGTTGACCCAAATGCTCTTGAGCGGGAGGTGGAGTCTGATGAGGAGGAAGAGTGGACTGATGATGAGGATGAAGAGGATGACGAAGATGACGCTGAATTAGACATATCTTCAGCATCTGATGATGAATATAGATAATATTATAAAATTTTGTAAGAACTGAGTGTTGTTGCTAATTATATGTTATTAAATAGCTACTTCAAATTTGAGTGCTCGTGACATGTTATATCTTTATTGTTCTCAATAGAGATATGGTACGTGGAGGACGTACTGGAAGGGGGTCCACCTCTGTAGGCGAGGGTCTACACCGATAGGTATATATGTGCTCAACTCAATTCTTTTATTATACTGTTCATATTAAATTCATATTTTCTAACGTGCATATAATTTTACAGGGTCTGCCTCCCCGACTACGTCGGTTGTCCCGGCGACAGGTATATGTATATGTACCCAAACACAAAACCCTATATATTACTGTTCATGTTAAATTCATATTTTCTAACATGCATATAATTTTGCAGGGTCCGCCTCCCCGACTATGCCGGTTGTCCCGGCGACAGGTATATGTATATGTACCCAAACACAAAACCCTATATATTACTGTTCATTTTAAATTCATATTTTCTAACGTGCATATAATTTTGCATGGTCCGCCTCCTCGACTACGCCGGTTGTCCCAGAAATAGGTATATGTACCCAAACATAAAACTTTATATATTATTGTTCATATTAAATTCATATTTTCTAACATGCATATAATTTTGCAGGGTCCGCCTCCCCAACTACGCCGATTGTCCCGACGACAGGTATATGTATATGTACCCAAACAGAAAATCTTATATATTATTGTTCATATTAAATTCATATTTTGTAACGTGCATATAATTTTACAGGGTCCGCCTCCCCAACTACGTCGGTTGTCCCGGCGACAAGTATATATACCCAAACACAAAACTCTATATATTATTGTTCATATTAACTTTATATTTTCTAACGTGCATATAATTTTACAGGGTCCGCCTCTTGCCCAGTAGCGTCATCTTTCCCATCCCAATCACCACCAGGTACATGTATGTTTCCGTACTTTAGTACATTTCTTGTTTTCCAATTTTTTTAATAATAGTGTACTTAATTGTTTTCGACAGAGGTAGAGAGCCATCATCCAGCGGCGGAGGAGGTGGCTCAGCTACCTGGACGCCAGCCATGCTGGATTTCTGGGTAAACTGATCACTTCAAACTTACTATATTTGTTATTTATGTTATATAGTTCATGTAGAAAATTAATGTGCAATTGCAGGGGGAAGATAGATCCAAGTTCTGCTTCCCGCTATATTACCTCGTTGGTGCACACACACGTTCCAGGACCAGTGGACTCACGGAAAGAGTTCCCCCCGTTCGTTCGGGATTTATTATTTGACATGTTCATGGTATTATTATTTTTTACTGATTTGAAGTCATTTCTTTAATTACTAACTCTCTCTGTTAGGGCACAAAGTTGAGTAATTTCAATTCTAAACAGCGGAGGTACATGTTTAGGAGACCAGAGGATCTCCCTCGAGCACGAGTCGTCCGGGAGTCTACTGCCCAGACTAATTTCAGAAAGTCGATGTGGGAGGCCCGGGACAAGGCAGCGAAGACCACAGGCAGCCAGGATCCTACGACTTGGATGGATTACGGCTCGGTGTGGATGAGGAGGGACTATTGGGTGTCCCTTTGTCATCGTTGGGCTACTGGATCATGGCAGGAGAGGTCACAGGCGGCTAAACGCAATCGAGCAGCTCATCTGGAGAAGAATGTGCATACTAGTGGATCCGTATCTTATGCCACCCACAGCCAGAAATTGGTAAGCATATTATTGTTCAATTGCTTAATACATTAATTATTATTGTGAAACTAACTACTTTTGTTGAATTGTAAGCGTCACGAGCTCGAGCGTGCCCCTACTTTTCGCAAGTTATTTGATAATACTCATAAGCGGAAGGGGATGTATGACTATGTCAGCGAGAGTGCTCGCACGATTACCGTAAGTCAAAATATAATTTTTGAATTCAATTTAGATATTAAAAAAATACGATATGAATAATACATTTTAAATTTGTTTTGCTGGAGACCTATGACAGGATGATGGCGGATCGCTATGCAGAGGGCACTCCCCAGCCAGACTTGGATCTAGAGGCTTGGGTCCGCGCAGCGGGAGGGCCGAGGAAGAGCCGAGTGTACGGCTTTGGGGACAGCCTGGATACTACTCCAGTGTTGTCCTCATATGCGAGTTCGGTCGCTCCTCCAGCCTACGTGAGTTCATCTGCCACGACGCCCGACATTGGTGGAGAGGGTACATGAGAATCCTCATCTGGGAAGTGCTATAGCTGCACTTTGGCGCCATGGTCGAGCAGCTGATCTCTGTCATCCGAGGAGTAGGCCCCTCACAGCAAGCCCCTCAAGTCAGTATTACTATTCATTTCATATAGTTTGAATGAAATGAAACGACTAACCTAAACTGTTAAAACACGCAAACCACTAATCTTAAAAAAAAACCCAATTATTGTTTAAGAAATAGATAATAAGACTTTCCCATCTTCCCATAACTTAAAACTCATTGAAGACATGTCTGATATCTATCCTCACATACAAGTCGAGGCCACCCAGCTCAATATATAAGTCGGTGTCCAAAGAGCTCAAAAGGGGAAAAAAAAAGAAATTCAAATTAAGAAACCCAAAAAGAAGGTCACTTTATACAATCAACTTATGGAAGGATAAAAAAGCCACTTGATATGTATATATATATAAAAGATCTATAAAAAAAAACCTAAGTGTAAAGAATCAAAACACCCAACCTAGGGGTCTAAAATCAAAAATAGGGATCCGATCAGTGTGTCGTTCGCTCCGACACGACCGGGTGGGTGAAAGAAACGTGTGGGAACTGACAGAATCCTAACTAGATTCCCGGTTTGGGATTAGCGCTCAAATCAGTAATCTAAAAAAAACCTAAGTGTAAAGGATCAGAACACGCAACCTAGGGGTCCAAAATCAGAAATAGGTATCCGATCGGCGTGTCGTTCACTCCGACACAACCGGGTGGATGAAAGTGACATGTGGGAACTGAAGGAATCCTAATCAGATTCTCGGTTTGAGTTCGGCGTTTAAATCACTAATCTAAAAAAAATCTAAGTGTAAAGGACCTGAACACGCAACCCGGGGGTCCAAAATCAGATATAGGGATCCGATTGGGTGTCGTTCACACCGACACGACTGGGTGGGTGAAAGTGACATGTGGGAATAGACATAACCTAATCGGATTCCTAGTTTGGGATCGGTGCTCAAATCACTAATCTAAAAAAAACATAAGTGTAAAGGATCAGAACAAGCAATCTAGGGGTCCAAAATTAGAAATAGGGATCCGATTGGCGTGCCGTTCTCTCCGACACGATCGGGTGTGTGAAAGTGACATGTGGGAACTGACGGAATCCTAATTGGATTCCTGGTTTGGGATCAGCGCTCAAATCACTAATCTAAAAAAAGACCTAAGTGTAAAGGATCAGAACACGCAACCTAGGGGTCCAAAATCAAAAAAGGGATCCGATCGGCGTGATGTTTGCTCCGACATGACCGGGTGGGTGAAAGTGACGTGTGAGAATTAAAAGAATCCTAATTAGATTCCCGATTTGGGATCGGCGCTCAAATCACTAATCTAAAAAAACCTAAGTGTAAATGATCAGAACACGCAACCTAGGGGTCCAAAATCAGAAATAGGTATCTGATCGGCGTGCCAATCAATCCGACACGATCGGGTGGGTGAAAGTCATGTATGGGAACTGACCGAATACTAATCAGATTCCATGTTTGGGTTCGGCGCTTAAATCACTAATCTAAAAAAAACCTAAGTGTAAAGGATCTGAACACACAACCCAGGGGTCCAAAATCAGAAATAGGGATCCGATTGGCGTGTCATTCACTCCGACATGATCGGGTGGGTAAAAGTGACGTGTGGGAACAGACGAAATCTAAATCGGATTCCCGGTTTGGGATCGGCGCTCAAATCACTAATCTAAAAAAAAACCTAAGTGTAAAGGATCAGAACATGCAACCTAGGGGTCCAAAATTAGAAATAGGGATCTGATTGGCGTGTCGTTCGCTCCGACACGACCGGGTGGGTGAAAGTGACATGTGGGAATTGACGGAATCCTAATTGGATTCCCGGTTTGGGATCGGCGCTCAAATCACTAATCTAAAAAAAAACTTAAGTGTAAAGGATCAGAACACACAACTTAGGGGTCCAAAATCAGAAATAGGTATCCGATCGGCATGTCGTTCGCTCCGACATGACCAGGTGAGTGAAAGTGATGTGTGGGAACTGACGTAATCCTAATCGCATTCTCGGTTTGGGATCGGCGCTCAAATCACTAATCTAAAAAAAGCCTAAATGTAAAGGATCGGAACACGCAACCTAGGGGTCTAAAAACATAAATAGGTATCCGATCGGCATGTTGTTCTCTCCGACATGACCGGGTGGGTGAAATTGACGTATGGGAACAGACGGAATCCTAATCGGATTCTGGTTTGGGATCAGCGCTCAAATCACTAATCTAAAAAAAAAACCTAAGTGTAAAGGATCAGAACACGCAACCTAGGGGTTCAAAATCAAAAATAGGGATCCGATCGGCGTGTCGTTTTCTCCGACATGACCAGGTGGGTGAAAGTGACGTGTGGGAATTGACAAAATCCTAATTAGATTCCCGATTTGGGATCGGCGCTCAAATCACTAATCTAAAAAAAAACCTAAGTGTAAAGGATCAGAACACGCAACCTAGGGGTCCAAAATCAGAAATAGGTATCCGATCGCCGTGCAGTTTGCTCCGACACGACCGGGTGGGTGAAAGTGATGTATGGGAACTGACCGAATCCTAATCAAATTCCCAGTTTGGGTTCGGCGCTTAAATCACTAATCTAAAAAAAACCTAAGTGTAAAGGATCTGAACACGCAACCCGAGGGTCCAAAATCAGAAATAGGTATCCGATTGGCGTGTCGTTCACTCCGACACGATCGGGTGGGTGAAAGTGACGTATGGGAACAAACGAAATCCTAATCGGATTCTCGTTTTGGGATCGGCGCTCAAATCAATAATCTAAAAAAAACTGTGTAAAGGATCAGAACACGCAACCTAGGGGTCCAAAATTAGAAATAGGGTTCTGATTGGCGTGTCGTTCGCTCCGACACGACCGGGTGGGTGAAAGTGACGTGTGAGAACTAACGGAATCCTAATTGGATTCCCGGTTTGGGATCGGCGCTCAAATCACTAATCTAAAAAAAAAACCTAAGTGTAAAAGATCAGAACACGCAACCTAGGGGTCCAAAATCAGAAATAGGTATCCGATCGGCATGTCGTTCACTCCGACACGACCAGGTGGGTGAAAGTGACGTGTGGGAACTGACGGAATCCTAATCGGATTTCCGGTTTCGGATCGGCGCTCAAATCACTAATCTAAAAAAAGCCTAAGTGTAAAGGATCGGAACACGCAACCTAGGGGTCTAAAATGATAAATAGGTATCCAATCGGAGGGCTATTCTCTCCGACATGAACGGGTGTGTGAAATTGACGTGTGGGAACTGACGGAATCCTAATCGGATTCTCGGTTTGGCATCGGCGCTCAAATCACTAATCTAAAAAAAGCCGAAGTGTAAAGGATCAGAACATGCAACCCGAGGGTCCAAAATCAGAAATAGGGATCTGATTGACTTGTCGTTCGCTCCGACACGACCGAGTGGGTGAAAGTGACGTGTGGGAATTGACGGAATCCTAATCGGATTCCCAGTTTGGGATCAGCGCTCAAATCACTAATCTAAAAAAAACCTAAGTGTAAAAGATCAGAACACGCAACCTAGGGGTCAAAAATAAGAAATAGGTATCCGATCGCCGTGCAGTTCGCTCCGACACGACCGAATGGGTGAAAGTGACGTGTGGGAACTGACGGAATCCTAATCGGATTCCCGATTTGGGTTAGGCGCTCGAATCACTAATCTAAAAAGAACCTAAGTGCAAAGGATCAAAACACGAAATCTGGGGGTCCAAAATAAGAAATAGAGATCCGATCAGCATATCGTTCACTCCGACACAACCGGGTGACTGTAAGTGACGTGTGGGAACTGACGAAATCCTAATCAGATTCCCGGTTTGGGGTCGGCGCTCAAATCACTAATCTAAAAAAAAATATGTGTAAAGGATCAGAACATGCAACCCGGAGGTCCAAAATCAGAAATAAGTATCTGATTGGCGTACCGTTCACTTCGACACGACATGGTGGGTAAAAGTCACGTGTGGGAACTAACGGAATCCTAATCGGATTCCCGGTTTGGGATTGGCACTTAAATCACTAATCTAAAAAAAAACCTAAGTGTAAAGGATCAGAACACGCAACCTAGGGGTCCAAAATCAGAAATAGGTATCCGATCAGCGTGCTGTTCGCTCCGACACGACTGGGTGGGTGGAAGTGACGTGTGGGAACTGACGGAATCCTAATTGGATTCCCGGTTTGGGTTCGGCTCTCAAATTACTAATCTAAAAAAAAATCTAAGCATAAATGATCAAAAATATTTTCTAATTAAACTTAGTGAATAATCATATGTTTTAAATTTAAATTTTTAAAAATAATGTTTGTGTATTATTTTTATTTATGTTTCTCATATTTGTTTTTTTAATTTAGGATCCTCCGGCAGCTGACGACGATCATGAGGCGGGGACAGCGGACGATCCAACAAACCTTTCTTTATTTTTAGCACTTATTATTGTGTATGATTTATATTTGTTGTGATTGATGATTTTATGTTGATTGTTATTATTGTGGAATGTATGAATATTTTAGCAGATTTTCTTTGTATTTATCATTGTTAATTTCAGTATTTTTAAAAAAAATAAGTTATTTATTTCCAACATATATTGTCCGTCAAAATAATGTCGGCACACAAGACTGCCGACGGAACTTATCCGTCGGCAAAACCGTCGGAACTTACGATGGAATGCTTTCCGACGGAAACTATCCGACGATATTTACCGACAGAGTTTCCGATGGAATTTCTGACCGACTTTCTGTCGGAATGTACCGACTCATTTTCCGACAAAGTTTACCGACCATTTCCGTCGGAATTTACTGACGAACTTTTCGACAGAACTTTCGGTCGGGAGTTTTGACGCATGGCCGACAGTTTTTTTGACCGTCGGTAATTTCTGACGTGATTTTTCCGACCGATGATTTTCGACGGTCGTTCGCCGGAAAGTTGTCGGGAGGTTTGTTTTCCGACGGATTATCGATGGAGTTCTGACGGATACTGTCCGTTGGAAATAGCGTTTTTTCTTGTAGTGATGATTAAGGATATTAACGACGGAGACTCCCAACGGGCGCCTCAAGCGAACAACCCTCCGCCTAGAGACTCTAATCTACGTGTCCCTTCGATCATCATTGAAGGAGATTGCGTCTGGACCCTTCATCTCTCTTGCCTATAAAAGGCATGGGTAATCCTCATGTAAAGGTACGTGACATTTCCCTCGTACACTCTCCGACGCGTGAATACACACCAGAGAACCTTCATTTCCGCCTCCATTCCAGTCTGACCGGACTTAGGCATCGGAGGGTTCTCCCCAGTTCTTCAACCGGGCCCCCCTGATCCTCTTTAAATTTTGCAGGCCTTCGTCCGCACCGGCAACAGTTCCTTCCTCTATCCTAAGTGGAGATCCGTTCGGTCCAAGACGGAACAGGAAACTACGTCCACAGCTGGTAACAAGGATTGGATTGGTTTTTTTTTTTTTTTTTTTTGCGGCACATGGGGCCTCATTCTAAGTCGCCTTTATTTTTTCTCTATTTCTCATAAAACTTAGTTTTAGATTTTATAAGGGGAAAAATTAAAGACATTCATAACTAATAATATTCGCTGTGAAATAAATGAGAAGTAATTGATGAGATTAGGCATATATATGTACACATTTTTTATAACTGATCACTTTATAAAAATAATAATAAAGTCTTCAAGACAAACCAATCTCGCAGCACATGGCCAAGCAACTGGCAAGAGCGTCCATCAAGGAAAACCAGCAATTCTCTCTTATTTGTTCTCCTAAAGTTCATGTCTGTTTAATTAAGCAGAAGGTTTGGTAGAAGTGCTCATCTTATTTTGGTAGAGAATTAGCGAAAATCATGCTTAATTAGACAGTAAAATGCCCCTCTCAACATTTTGTCGGTGTTCCGATAATGCTAAATCTTAAATCTAAAAATGTTAAAATATGAGATCATAAACTAGTTTTACAAGAATAATAACAAAAATATCATCCTCACAAACTTATTTGCGCACATCATATTGAACAAACACGGTGGATACATAAACAAGTACAAAAATAAGAAAAAAAATATTTAATGCACACCCGTGATATCAAGATATATCTCTACCACACTTTTATTCTTTATATATATATATATATGGAGAGAGAGACCCTCACATACTAGACACTAATGGTGGTAGAGATAGGGTTGCAGACGCGGTGTGATCAGGACCTCCAACGGAGTCGTCTTGCTCAGGACAAAGGTCCTCCCCAGCATTTCCCCCATGTCCACTGGCACACCCCTCGGTGTCCCCAACTCGAACCCGTGGATGAGTCGAGCCAGCGTTAATTGCATCAGCGGCAGGGCGAGGTTGATCCCGGGGCACATCCGGCGGCAGGAGCCGAAAGGCAGGTACCGGAACTGCTGCGCCCTAACGTCCACCCGCGCCCCCTCCCCGCCAGCGAGGAACCTCTCCGGACGGAACTCCTCCGGATCCGGGCCCCACAAGTGTGGGTCACGGTGCAGCTTCCACACGTTGGGCAGGAGAATGGTGCCCGCGGGGACGTGGTAGCCGCCGACTTGGCAGTCGGCGGTTGCCTCGTGGGGCGCGATGAACGGCCCGAACGGGTAGAGGCGCATCGTCTCTTTCAGGACTGCCTGCAGATAGACCAGGTTGGGGATGTCCTTCTCCTCGACGTTGCGGGTAGTACCGATGTGAAGGTCGAGCTCGTGACGGACCTTGTCAAGCACCGGTCGGTGGTTCAGCAGCAGGGCCAGAGCCCATGTTATGGTGGCCGCTGATGTATCCATACCACCACCGATCACAGCCTGTATGACAGCAATAACATGGAATCAAAACTTAATTAAGTAGTTCTTGTGACTAGTAAGTTTTAACAGAAACATGGTTAATTCGAGAGAGAGGAGAGAGAGAGTTGGTGTAAATTAATTAATAGATCGATGGATGCAGTCTTTAATTACCAGGATAATTAATTTTATAGCGTGTCGGTATCCAAACCAGCGAAATCGTGAAAGCTCGACAGCATCACGTCGATGAAGTCCTGCTCCCCCTCGGCATCATCACCGGACTCGTCTCTTTTCCTCCGCCGGTGCTCCTCGACCCAGGTGGCCAGGATGGCGTCGAAGTCGTTGAAGGTCCTCTTCATGGCCTTTATGGATCCCTGCAGGTCAAACCATTCCAGACACGGGACAAAGTCGGAGGGGACGAATGTGTCCATCAGTTGGACCATCTCCAAAAGAGACTTCTTCAACTGCCGCATCTGCTGCGCCGCCCCGCTGCCGTCGAGGTACCGTTTACCCACAACCATCCTGACGGCGATGTTGAAGGTGGTGTTCATGAGCATCGTCATCATGTCGACCACCTTCGCCCGGCCGCCGCCGTCCTCGCACAGCTGGTGAAGCTTGCTCATGCATATGTCCACCTCCGTCACCCTGACATGCCGGAGCTTCTCCAGCCGCGCGGGGGACAGAATCTCCACGGTGGCGACCTTCTTCAAAGTGTAAGTATAATAAATCTTTCTCAATTGATTTATGAATACCATTTCTGACCATTCAAATCAATAAATATGTGCCACAATATCATTTACGAGGATGAAGTCAAAAACACCTGGAGTAGTTGCACGTACGTCACATTAATTGAGTCAGGTGACGTGTGTAGACTCTCAAATATTTAAAATATTTTTTAAGATATATGTAATACACTTTAATTTTTTAGATCTAGAATAATATATGTTATATTTGTATAGAATATAAATGGTGATTTAATGTACACAAATAATAAAATAATATATTAATATATTATTTATATACATTAAATCACTATTTATATGCGTTATATAAATATTTATGTATATATTTTAAATAAAAAAGATTCAAAAATTAGAATACAATAAATGTATCTAAAATATATATATTAATACAATTACAAAATCTGCAAGTCACGTGACTGCGTGCAACTCCTCCTCATATATACCAAAGTATAATATTAAAAAAATATTAAAAATTATAATTTTTTATAATTATAATGCAATGTCCGGGGATCATGCATCTAATAATTGCGGCTATTAAGATCACGATCTAGACGATTTGACATGTCAGTTACGACCACAATCCGGTGAGAATCACAGAGATCCCCTACAAGATTTGTGGGGTCGCCCAATCGTTCAACAGGTATCCAACCCTATTAAAGAGGCAGACACTCTCCAGACGCAAGTACGTTGTTCAACTCATTAGGCTAGGCCATTCAGTTTGGCTAGCTACTGACTTGATCGTCGGAGTGTCTCTCCACCGAAACCCCTCGTTGGGCTTTGCAGGTCCTCTGGCCGCGTCGTCAGGAGATCGGAATACGCGTTATAAGTTGGCTAAGCAGACCTCGGATCGGTCCTTCGGCTTAGTCTTCTCGGCTCAGATTCCTCACATAGTCACCTCGACATCATCCGACCTCAGTTACACATACTGTAACATTTGGCGCCATCTATAGGAAGCACTACTAAAAGTTAATATGTCTTCCCTTACTCTCTATTTACCTAATTTACACGCAATCATCGATGTGTGTAAATCTGAGATTTTTCTGGTCAAGTGAAGTAAGGGCAATACGGGTACACGAAAAATAGGAGCTGCCAAGTCCTGATCTTGGAGTTCACGAACATCAATTTCTGAGCCCACAAGATCACATGGGGCGGGATTTTCTCGTATATATAAAAAATAATAATATCAACCTGAAACCGTATATGTATTCAACGCCATTGCCATCCCCATCGGACGTACGGACGTTAAGTTTCTTCCTCCGATATCACTTTTCTGGACAAGCTTTGCGCACATGCTGACAATTTGATCTCACTCCTCTCCTGGCTTCCGCTTTGTGATGAAATCTTATCTCCGAGGGGGGATAGAAATATTGGCATGTAATCGAAGTAATGCGATAAGCATATACTTTGTTGGTGCTTCTTCCTCCGACTTGATCGGAGTTCGGCTTATGGTCCAAGTAGCTCTATGTTATCAAGGGCGTTGTTGTCTAGTTTCTTTTCATGCCTTTTAGGTAATAGCGGTGTGGATGTTGCTATGGGTGATATCTCTACTCGCCATCTCCGCCAAGTTGCTCTAATGGAAGGCAGAATTGGCGTATTCTAATGGGGATCGATCGATTCCAGCCAGAGGGTGTTATTAGTCGAAGTCCCAACCGAGTCGATCTAAATCGGACAGAATCGACTTGGATTGATTCTAGGCCAATTCTACCATACAATTTTTTAATTATATATATTAATTAATATTTGTATTCTATAAATATTAATTTACATATTTATTTATACATGCATGCATCAACTATGTACATGTGCTTGTTATAATTATACTTACATTAATATATGATTGTATGTACATTAATGTACACTCACATTAATATATGATTGATATACATATTAATATTATTTGTACATATGTGCATATTGTTATTATATTTACATTAATACATGATTATATTGATATTATACTTACATTAAAAGAAAAGAATATGTATTTGTTGTCAAATTTATATAAAGTATATAATTATAAAAAAATTTATATTATTACCCGATCATCTACTTGACCCCACATCTCGCATGCACATCAAGTCCACTTCCATTTCAACCACATGAACTCATATTTCATTGGAATATTTTGTAATCATCAAAATCAACTTGGGATATAATGAACATATGTTAGGTGAATATAGCCACTGACATATATTAACATATATCACTGATTATCACCAACCGCTCACATAAGTTGCATATGGCAACAATTTTATATCTGCTAACATTTCCTTACTGACATATCTTTTTTTTAGTAGTGCTAGTTCCTATTAGGAAGCATGTGAAAATGAAGATGCAATTCTATGGAGAGCAGCGATAGAGGAAGAGATGGAAGCCTTGTGTACAAAAATGAAAACATGGGATTGGTGATCAGGTTGCCAAATGGAAAGAAAAAAAAAACCATTGGTTGCAGGTGGGTCTTTTAGCTAAAATACCAACGGAATAATATACCCAGAAGTCAGGTATTCACTTCAAGGAATTTTTTTCTCCTGTAGTTCGTAGGACTACTATTCATACTGTTTTGAGCATGCCAATTGTTCTTGATTTAGAGCTTGAGCAGTTAGAAGTCAAACTGCTTTTCTGCATGGAAATCTTAATGAAGAAATTTATATGACTCAATCTGAATGTTTTGTCAAAGAAAGTAAAAACATTTATTTTGTCGGTTGAACAGGACATTTCTATGATTTAAAGCAGACACCGAGGTAGTGTTGCTACAAGCAATTTGTTTTTTGGGTACAAGCAATTTGATTCCTTCATTTTGAGCTTAGGTTTTGTAGAGTATGCTGACCATTATGGCTATTTTCTCAGGCTAGAGGAAGGTAGTTTCATTATCTTGTACTTAAATGTTGATTACATGCACCAAAATTTTTTTTTGTTGTTTTGCAGATTCTAGTAAGAGTAACATTGCAACACAGAGAGCTCATCTAGCTAGGGAAATTGAGATGAAGCATTTGGATGCTATACATCAGATACTTGGGATGATTGCACTTGCTGATAGAAAGAATAGGAATGTCTGGTAACTCAGAACCGTTATGTTGAGAAGGTTTTGAGGCACTTCAACATGTAGAATGCTAAACTAGTTAATACTCCATATTTCTTGTAAGTTCCAGAGTGTTTTCTAAATAGTGCCCTAGCACAGAAGCAAAGAAGGCAATATGTCTCAAGTACCATATTCATCCCACTACCAGAAATTCTAGCTCTGCCTACGAAAGTTGCTTACGGTTCAGTATATTCGTAAGCTATTCGTATGGATAGACATATCTATACTTACAGATTGTACGTGTCATAAATATATCAGACAAATTTATTCTTAAACTTTTAAGATATGTCTATCCCTATGACGTAATATTGTAAGCATATAACATTATCATATACCTACGGAATTTGATATAGTAAATATATAATAAAATATTACTTTTAACATTGGGCGCCCATTGAACTTGGCCTCCCACGCCCCATTGAAGGGAAAAAAAAACCCTCCTTCCCCTTGCCTCCACTCTCCTCCTTCCCATTACAGCGGCGAAAGGGCAAGCAAGCAGTGGCGTCGTCAGCAAGCAGCGTACCTGCAGAAGACTCGCGGTGACGGCAGTCAGCGTCCGCACTGGAGAAGACTCGCGGCGGAATTTGCGGGAGAAGGCGTCGGCGGTTTAGGGCAAGCAATGGCCCGTGCCTGACATTTGCAGCGGAAGCAGACGGCGTACTTGCGGCGACGACAGGGGAAGGACACTCCGGCCACCCCCTCCTCCTTCCCCTATTTCTCCGCGTGTCCTCCACGCCGCCGGGCGTCTCCTGCCGACCCCATCGCCTTCTTCCTCCTCTGCTCCGGAGCGGGCGATTGGCCTCTCCCGCAGTGCGGTCCCCCACCGCCCGTTCTCATGGAGGCTGTGCTGCCGTGGTCTACTTTTTGCGGAGTTGAGGGCCTACTAATCGCCGAAGGTGAGTCCGTCGCGCCGAAGGTGGGTACTCTTGTCCGTTTTCTTTGCTTCTATGCGTGGCACCAACCTTTCCCACCGCCCTGCTCTGTTGCAAAACCCTTATCCATTGCTTCCTTTGAATCTCCTCTGTCGTGGAAGCGCGGACGCGGGAACAATCGATGAGGCTCCGAACTGACGCTAATTGGTGCATTTCTTGGACTGGTGCTCGTTCCTTGTTTGATGTCCTTTTCGTTTTGTCGGTGCTTGATTATGGCGTTCTCCCTATTGGGATGCTTTGTTTGCTGGTGGGGGGTTGGGGTCGGTGTGGTTGTTCTCCCTATTGGGATGCTTTTTGCGGAGTTTTAGAATCCCTGGTTTTGGTTATGGTGGTTGTGGACTGAAGAAAATTGGCTAGAAGGGTGTCAAATTGAAATAAATCAACTGGTTTTGAAATCCAGCAATTTACAACCCATCAAATGCAAGGTAGATGCGGTGTGAAATGGCTTATGGCACTCCAAACATAAGAAATACACAATTTCATGGCATTTTAGAGCTATTTACGGCTACTTACAGGACACCAAACAACCTCTAGATGCAGAACTATATGCCATGATTAAAAAATTGGGTGGACCCCAAGGAAAATCAGGCGTATGACAATTTCATTCCTGTTTCAGGTTGTCATGTATGTTGTAGATTCTACAGAGGTGAACTGAAAAGGTTTTTGAACATGCATATTTAAGCAGACAACAAATCTAGTCTTGGCATTTTCCTTGCATCTGAAACTGTGGCCACTGTTTCAATGTGCCTCTACTCTGAGCTCATCCTAGATCGTTTAATTTTCTTTGCTATCCCTGTAAAGTAAAGATAGGGAATTTTTGCATAATGTTTAAAATCATTGGCAGGGAGATGGAGGTGATGACCGTACACAGACTGGCCTTTTTTTTTTTTTTTCTCTGGTTGCTTAACTTATTTTTCCCTTTTTAATCCTTGATGGGGCATGATGAAGCCCCACGTACTCTACCTTGTCCTGTCGTTAGACAATTCATTGGACATCTTGCAACATTTATAATATGATTAATATAATGTAAATGATTTTTTTTTTGTAGTGAGACGTTATGGATTGGAGTTGGATGGATAAATTGAAGAATACAAGGGAATATATGGATGGAGTTGACGCATACATTCAAGTTGCTTTTGCTCACTTTGCTCCATCAACAAAGATTAAGTGTCCTTGTTTGGAGTGTATATGCCTCTTGAGACATGAAAAGGAAATAGTAAGACAACATTTGTTTCAATATGGAGTCATTAAAGACAAACAATTTTGGAAGTTCAATGGGAGTAGTTCTTCTTCCAGGCACATGTCTACGGATTTTACACGCACAACACTTCCGAAGGATGTTGGTCTGCATTTGATGTTGGAGGATGTTATTAGTGAGGAAAATTTGAAACATGCAGAAGTAAAGTCAATGGAGGATAATAAAGGAGAGTATGGTGAATTTCAATAGTTGCTGGCAGATGTTGAACGACCTTTGTACCCTGGTTGCAAGACATTCAACGAGCTTTCATTTATAGTTAAACTGTTCAACATAAAATGCAGAGGCAAAATGAGCAACAAATCTTTTGACATACTTCTGAAGCTGTTGAAGAGGCTCTTCCAGAAGGTGATGTGTTGCCAGCTACGTTCTATGAATTGAAAAAAATCATTGGTAAAGTAGGATATGATTATCACAAGATTGATGCATGTCTTAATGATTGTATTTTGTACCGGAAAGAGTATGTCTTATGATCATTGTCCTAAATGTGGAGAATGTAGATGGACGAAAGGAACTGAAAGAGGTGATCATAACAAGAAGATTGCCTAGGGAACCCATGCTTAGATTATGGAATCGATCCTTCTACCAGCGTGCCCCTCTCTCTTCTGCTGGAGGGTCTTGTTCCGAGCCGTTCCTGTGGATTCACGTATTTCGGATCAAGGAATTGCTCTCCCTTCTCGTTGCTCGTGTTGTCGCTCACCTCGTTCTGAGGATTTGAATCATTTGTTTATATCAAGTGAGTTGGCGACTAATCTTTGGAATTGGGCTGCTCTATTCTGGATGTCACTTTATCTTCAATTGACAACATATCGGATCGTCTGTGGCGTCTGTTGTGGTCTTGTAGCCCGTCCACCCCCCAAGGATTCATCTCTCTTCATGTGTCCATGTTGATTATCTAGGAGATCTGGCGTGCTCGGTGTTTTAAGCGCTTTGAAGGAAAGTGGCGGTCCATCCAGTGCATTGTCCATAATATTCGGTTCATGGTCTCAACGTCCCTTGCTTCTGTCACTTTTAAGACACAGATGCCTGCTAGCTGTGTGGTTCATATTTCTTCCTTTGGCTTCTCCCCTTTGGTTAAAAAGCGTACATTCCAGCTTGTTAGGTGGATTCCTCCTGAATCAGGATTTCTTCTAAATGTTGACGGCGCAAGTAAGGGGAATCCTGGGACTTGTGGTGGTGGAGGATGTATAAGAGATAGATCAGGTAATCTAAAATTGGCTTTTGCTCACAATTATGGCTTCGGTGGCAGCCTGGTCGCTGAGGTGAGAGCCTTGTGCGATGGAATCAGATTAGCAGCGGAATTTGGCTTCACACTATCTGCCATCCAGTGTGATTCGGCCTCTCTGGTTACCTCATTGAGTTCTGGTATCTCTCCTTTCTGGGTCTGTTTGCACTGGTGGCGGGAAGTCCATCAATTTTGCCTATCGTCCACAGTCAAGGTGGTACATGTCTACAGAGAGACTAATCAGGTTGCTGATGCTTTGGCCAACTTAGGGTGTAGTCTTCTCAGGAATGCTGTTTATTTCTCTTCCTCATTGTTGCCCCGAGAGTGTAAAGGTCCTCTCACTTGGACCGGTCTGGGCTTCCTAGTCTTAGGCCAGTTTAACTGGGGTATGCCCCTTCGCTTTTGTATTATCTGCTTTTCTATATATTTTAGGCCCAGGTGGTTCGCACTGGTGGAGTGGGAACATTCTACTCCTCTGGAGTAGGGTGCACTCTCCTAGTTGCTGTCCCTGAGGACCTACTTGCTTACAAAAAAAAAAAAAGGTTGCAAAGAAAGTTCTTCGGAATTTTTCATTGATTCCAAGACTGCAAAGATTATACACTTGCAGTAAATCATCTGCAACCATGTGTTGGCATAGTGATGAACGCCAAGAAGACGACATTCTAAGGCACCCAACTGATTCCCCTTGTTGGAAGGCGTTAGATGCGATTGATGGTTTTGGTTTAGAACCTCGTAATGTGAGCCTAGGCTTGGCAAGTGATGGTTTCAACCACTTTGGGGTAATGAGTACGAGTCATAGTACATGGCCTATGTTGTTGACACCTTACAACTTACCTCCATGGTTGTGTATGAAGCCACACAGTATTTTTTTGTCGTTACTCATTCCGGGTCCTAAAGGTCCGGGAAATGATATTGATGTCTATCTTCAGCCACTTATTGAAGAATTACAAATTCTTTGGCATGGAGTTGAAACATTCGATGCTTATAAGGGTGAAATATTTTCTATGTGTGCTGCACTACTTTGGACAATTAACGATTTTCCTACATATGGTTATCTGTCTGGTTGGAGCACTAAGGACCAATTAGCTTAGCCACTTAGAAATAAGTGTTTAAGAAAATTTCTTAATCAATAAATATTTTTGGTATATCGGAGAGGTGTGGGGAGATGCTGCCGAAATTTTTAGCAAACTGTACGAACATATAGTAAATGACCATTTGAGTGCGATCAAATATTCATGGATGGGTAAAAAGTGATAATCTAATTAATATGTCCTACCTATTCATTTTGACTTACTCGAACGATGTGAGGGTGTGTTGGGTTTTAACTCATGACATGACATTTAATCTGTGTAGGAAAATGTTCTATGAGAATCGGTCATGGATGTACCGTGGAATAGTTAATAGAGTTGTGACAGAGGAGTTTAAAGACGGAGTTGATAGTTTTATTCGGTTTGCAATGAGGAATCATCAGTAGCAGTTGATCCGATGGGTAACATCTGATGTCTGTTCGGCTTGTAAGAACAGAAAGTGGATATCGACATGGGATGTGCAACATCATTTATATACGAGAGGATTTGTTATATCCAGTCGTCTGAACCAGCCAACTTTGCCTCCACAAGTACGTATGTAGACATGGTTGTCGATGCTGTTGGTCCGGAGTTCAATATCATGATGACCAACAAATGAAGAAGTGCCGAATAATACAGCTCAGAGATTTTATCGGTTACTTCGAGATGCTGATGAGCCATTGTGCGATGGTTGTGAGCAGTACACAGTTGTCTGCAGTGTCGCAACTACTGAATTGAAGTCTAAATTTCATATGAGTGAGAGTTGTTTTGATCGACTTCTCTTACTCGTCAAGAGTATGCTTCCCCAATCAGAGAGGTTGCCTGATGATTTTTACCGTGCGAAGAAGATGGTGAATGATCTAGGGCTTGGTTTTATAAAAATTGATGCATGTCCTAATCATTGTATGTTGTACTACAAAGATGATGCAGATAAGACATCATGTTGTATCTGTAAGCATGATAGATTCAAGCCTAAGAGAGGAGACAAGTCAAAGCAGAAGGATGTTCCATATAAGTCACTGTGGTACTTTCCGATCACACCTAGATTGCAGCGGTTGTTCATGTCCCCGAAGACAGCTGGACATATGACTTGGCATGCAGAAAGAGTCTGTCGTGATGATGGTGAAATCAGTCATCTTGCCGATGGTAAAGCTTAGGCTCATTTTAGCCGCCTTCATCCTTACTTCTTAAGGGATCCACACAACATGTGGCTGGGTTTATGCATAGATGGTTTCAATCCATTCGGAGGCTCGGTGGCATCTTATTCATGTTGGCCAGTATTCCTAACACCGTACAACCTTCCGCTAGGCATGTGCATGAAGCGTGATAATCTCTTCCTTTCATTGCTCATTCTTGGTCCAAAAGTCCAGGAAAAATATAGACATATATCTCAGACCGTTGATTGATGAGCTGAAATTGTTATGGTCAGATGGGGTTCTCTCTTATGATGCATCCAGAAAACAGAATTTCAATTTGAAGGCTGCATTAATGTTGACAATAAGTGACTTTCCAGCGTACGACATGTTATCTGACTGGAGCACACATGGAGGTTGGCATGTCATTATTGTATGGAGGATTCTAAATCATTTGCGGTGAAATTTGGGGGAAAAGCATGTTGGTTTGATTGTCATCGTCAGTTTCTACTGAGTGACCAGCCTTTCCGAAAGCAAAAAGATTCATTTATGAAAAATACAATTGTGATGGATGAGGTAGATATGGAACGGGTGTCTGGTGGAAACATGGTGAGGCGGGTCCAGAACTTACTGATTGTATCACAACTGGCTGGTAGTATCCGACAAATCCCAGGGTTGGGAAGGATCACAATTGGGTGAAGCAAAGCATATTTTGGGAATTGCTTTATTGGTCAACACTTTTGATACGGCATAACCTAGACGTTATGCATATAGAGAAGAATGTTTTTGATAATGTGTTCAACACAGTTATGGACGTCAAAGGCAAAACGAAGGACAACGTCAAGGCACGAATGGATTTGAAAGTACTTTGCAGATGCCCAGAACTAGAACTGCAGCTTGTTAGTGGAAAAGTGGTGCAACCTAAAGCTTCATATGTGCTTGGGGCTAGACAGATTAAGGAAGTGTGTTAATGGCTGAAGCAATTGAGATTTCCAGATGGATATGTCTCGAATATGCTCGTTGTGTAAATGTCAACGAGGGAAAAATATACAGAATGAAGAGTCATGACTGCCATTTTCATGCAAAGACTGATTCCAATTCTTTTCGTGAGTTGTTGCCAAAGCAAATATGGGGAGCAATGACTGAGCTAAGTCAATTCTTCAGGATTTTATGTGCATCAGAACTCAGACTTTATGACTTGCAAAATATCGAGCAAAATATAATACAGATAGTTTGTATATTAGAGAGATATTTCCTCCAGCATTCTTTGATTCAATGGAGCACCTGATCATCCATTTGCCAGATGAGGCTAGAGTCAGAGGACTAGTACAATTTCAATAGATGTATCCGTTTGAGAGGTATATTCCTATGTCTCAAGATGAAAGTCCGTTTGAGAGGTATATTCCTCCAGCATTCTTTGCATGCACGATCTTAAGATGAAAGTCCACAACAAAGCACAAGTTGAGGGCTCCATTACCCAGGCGTACCTTATTGAAGAGATATCGAACTTTTGTTCGATGTACTTTGACACGGAAATACAAACTCGACGTACTCAACCTCACGTAATGATGATGGTGGAGATTCTAATGTGTCTAACCGACTCTCTATATTCAAGTGTCCCGAAAAAGCGTTCGGATATTCTTCTACTCGCGCACCCAAAGATAGAGAGTTGGTAGCTGCGGACATCTACATCTTCATGAATTGTTGAGTAAGCTCTCAACACTAATGATGTACCTCATTTGCTTTCAATTCGCAGAACTTAGAGGTTGTGTGACATTTTCATTGCAGAGAGTTTGACTCAGTCATACTGCAACGGAATCCACGTCTGACTGACGTGCAGGTTGAAAAGGAACAGGAGAAGTCTTTTGCTACTTGGTTAAGATATCGAGTTAGTGTCTAAATATTTTGATGCATAAGTGTTATGTTCTTATGCATAATAGTTGTTGTAATTTGTCATTGTCTGTCCCTTTTTTTAATAATAGGTTGAACAAAGCTTTATTACTAATTCAAGAGTACAAGAGATCAGTTATGGCCCTCGAAGATTGTACGTGTCTATCCAGGCTACATTGTGAATGGATACCGAGTTCACACGAGAGATTATGGACGGAATAAGTCTACGATGAATAGCGACGTATGTGTGAAGGGAAGTGCCTACAATGAAAATGAAGTAGACTGTTATGGCATTCTCGAAGACGTCATTGAACTGCAATTTCTGGGACAAGGCAAAAATGTAATTCTCTTCAAGTGTCATTGGTTCGATCCGACCTCTATTCATAATGACACAACATATGGGATCGTCGATGTCAAAGACAAGTCCAAGTTGAGTACGCATGAGCCATTCATTCTGGCAACACAAGCCCAACAAGTTTATTATTCGAACTATTCGTCCCTCAAATTGAGAGATTGGTGGGCTTCTTGTAGGGTAAAAACAAGGCTATTCCCTGAGTATGAGCTTCTCCTGGTTGATATAGAGCTCAAAAATGTTAATGACAATTTTTTCCAATCAGTCTGGAGTGACGCACGAGAGTTGGCTCCTTTTACGCAGTTCAGTGTAGATGATATAAATGAATCAATTTGTTATATAAAGATAACAAACAGGAAGAAGTTGACCCAAATGTTCTTGAGCGGGAGGTGGAGTCTGATGAGGAGGAAGAGTGGACAATGATGAGGATGAAGAGGATGACGAAGATGACGCTGAATTAACATATCTTCAGCATCTGATGATGAATATAGATAATATTATAAAATTTTGTAAGAACTGAGTGTTGTTGCTAATTATATGTTATTAAATAACTACTTCAAATTGAGTGCTCATGGCATGTTATATCTTTATTGTTCTCAATAGAGATATGGTACATGGAGGACGTACTGGAAGGGGGTCCACCTTTGTAGGCCAAGGGTCTACGCGGATAGGTATATATGTGCTCAACTCAAATCTTTTATTATACTGTTCATATTAAATTCATATTTTTTAACGTGCATATAATTTTGCAGGGTCCGCCTCCCCGACTACGCCGGTTGTCCCAGTGACAGGTATATGTATATGTACCCAAACACAAAACCTATATATATATATATATTACTGTTCATGTTAAATTCATATTTTCTAACATGCATATAATTTTGCAGGGTCCGCCTCCCCGACTACGCCGGTTGTCTCGGCGACAGGTATATGTATATGTACCCAAACACAAAACCCTATATATTACTGTTCATTTTAAATTCATATTTTCTAACGTGCATATAATTTTGCATGGTCCGCCTCCTCGACTACGCCGGTTGTCCCGGCGATTGGTATATGTACCCAAACATAAAACTTTATATATTATTGTTCATATTAAATTCATATTTTCTAACATGCATATAATTTTGCAGGGTCCGCCTCCCCAACTACGCCAGTTGTCCCGACGACAGGTATGTGTATATGTACCCAAACAGAAAATCTTATATATTACTGTTCATATTAAATCCATATTTTGTAACGTGCATATAATTTTACAGGGTCTGCCTCCCCAACTACGCCGGTTGTCTCAGCGACAAGTATATATACCTAAACACAAAACTCTATATATTACTGTTCATATTAACTTTATATTTTCTAAAGTGCATATAATTTTGCAGGGTCCGCCTCTTGCCCAGTAGAGTCATCTTTCCCATCCCAATCACCACCAGGTACATGTATGTTTCCATGCTTTAGTACATTTCTTGCCTTCCAATTTTTTTAATAATAGTGTATTAATTGTTTTCAACAGAGGTAGAGAGCCATCATCCAGCGGCGGAGGAGGTGGCTCAGCTACCTGGACGCCAGCCATGCTGGATTTCTGGGTAAACTTGATCACTTCAAACTTACTGTAGACCAGTGGACTCACGGAAAGAGTTCCCCTCGTTCGTTCGGGATTTGTTATTTGACATATTAATGGTATTATTATTTTTTACTGATTTGAAGTCATTTCTTTAATTACTAACTCTCTCTGTTAGTGCACAAAGTTGAGTAATTTCATTCTAAACAACGGCTGTACATGTTCAGGAGACCGGACGATCTCCCTCAAGCACGAGTCGTTCGGGAGTCTACTGCCGAGACTAATTTCAGAAAGTTGATGTGGGAGGCCCGGGACAAGGCAGCGACTTGGATGGATTACGGCTCGGTGTGGATGAGGAGGGACTATTGGGAGTCCCTTTGTCATCGTTAGGCTACTGGACCATGGCAGGAGAGGTCATAGGCGGCTAAACGCAATTTAGCAGCTCATCCGGAGAAGAATGTGCATACTAGTGGGTCCGTATCTTATGCGACCCACAGCCAGAAATTGGTAAGCATATTATTGTTCAATTGCTTAATACATTAATTATTATTCTGAAACTAACTACTTTTGTTGAATTGTAAGTGTCATGAGCTCGAGCGTGCCCCTACTTTTCGCAAGTTATTTGTTAAGACTCATAAGCGGAGGGGACAGATGACTATGTCAGCGAGATTGCTCGCACGATTACCGTAAGTCAAAATATAATTTTGAATTCAATTTAGATATTAAAAAAATATGATTTGAATAATACATTTTAAATTTGTTTTGCTGGAGACCTATGACAAGATGATGGCGGATCGCTATGCAGAGGGCACTCCCCAGCCAGACTTGGATCCAGAGGCTTGGGTCCGCGCAGCGGTAGGGCCGAGGAAGAGCCGAGTGTACGACTTTGGGGACAGCTTGGATACTACTCCAGTGTTGTCCTCATATGCGAGTTCGGTCGCTCCTCCAGCCTACGTGAGTTCATCTGCTACGACGCCCGACAATGGTGGAGAGGACATGAGAATTCTCATCCGGGAAGAGCTACAACTGCACTTTGGCGCCATGGTCGAGCAGCTGATCTCTGTCATCTGAGGAGTAGGCCCCTCACAGCAAGCCCCTCAGGTCAGTATTACTATTCATTTTATATAGTTTGAATGAAATGAAACGACTAACCTAAACTGTTAAAACACGCAAACCACTAATCTTAAAAAAAACCCAATTATTGTTTAAGAAGTAGATAATAAGACTTTCCCATCTTCCCATAGCTTAAAACTCATTGAAGACATGTCTGATATCTATCCTCACATACAAGTGAGGCCACTCAGCTCAATATATAAGTCGGTGTCCAAAGAGCTCAAAAGGAAAAAAAAAAAAAGAATTCAAATTAAGAAACCCAAAAAGAAGGTCACTTTATACAATCAACTTATGGAAGGATAAAAAAGCCATGATATGTATATATATAAAAAGATCTATAAAAAAAACCTAAGTGTAAAGAATCAAAACACGCAACCAAGGAGTCTAAAATCAGAAATAGGGATCCGATCGACGTGCCGTTCGCTTCGACACGTCCGGGTGGGTGAAAGAACGTGTGGGAACTGACGGAATCCTAATTAGACTCCTGGTTTGGGATCAGCACTCAAATCAGTAATCTAAAAAAAACTTAAGTGTAAAGGATCAGAACACGCAACCTAGGGGTCCAAAATCAGAAATAGGTATCCGATCGGCGTGTCGTTCACTCCGACACAACGGGTGGGTGAAAGTGACGTGTGGGAACTGATGGAATCCTAATCAGATTCCCGGTTTGAGTTCGGCGCTTAAATCACTAATCTAAAAAAAACCTAAGTGTAAGGATCTGAACACGCAACCAGGGGTCCAAAATCAGATATAGGGATTCGATTGGCGTGTCGTTCGCTCTGACACGACCGAGTGGGTGAAAGTGAGGTGTGGGAATAGACGGAATCCTAATCGGATTTCCGGTTTGGGATCGGCGCTCAAATCACTAATCTAAAAAAAACATAAGTGTAAAGGATCAAAACAAGTAACCTAGGGGTCCAAAATTAGAAATAGGGATCCGATTGGCGTGCCGTTCGCTCCGACACGATCGGGTGGGTGAAAGTGACATGTGGGAACTGACGGATCCTAATTGGATTCCCAGTTTGGGATCGGCGCTCAAATCACTAATCTAAAAAAAATCCTAAGTGTAAAGGATCAGAACACGCAACCTAGGGGTCCAAAATAAAAAATAGGGATCCGATCGGCGTGCTGTTTGCTCCGACATGACCGGGGGGGTGAAAGTGACGTGTGAGAATTGACAGAATCCTAATTAGATTCCCGATTTGGGATCGGCGCTCAAATCACTAATCTAAAAAAAACCTGTGTAAAGGATCAGAACACGCAACCTAGGGGTCCAAAATCAGAAATAGGTATCTGATCGGCGTGCCAATCACTCCGACACGACCAGGTGGGTGAAAGTGATGTATGGGAACTGACCGAATCCTAATCAGATTCCCAGTTTGGGTTCGACGCTTAAATCACTAATCTAAAAAAAACCTAAGTGTAAAGGATCTGAACATGCAACCCGGGGTCCAAAATCAGAAATAGGGATCCGATTGGCATGTCGTTCACTCCGACACGATCGTGGGGTGAAAGTGACGTGTGGGAACAGACGAAATCCTAATCGGATTCCCGTTTGGGATCGGCGCTCAAATCACTAATCTAAAAAAAACTTGTGTAAAGGATTAGAACACGCAACCTAGGGGTCCAAAATTAGAAATAGGGATCTGATTGGTGTGTCGTTCACTCCGACACAACCGGGTGGGTGAAAGTGACATGTGGGAACTGACAGAATCCTAATTGGATTCCCGGTTTGGGATCGGCGCTCAAATCACTAATCTAAAAAAAACCTAAGTGTAAAGGATCAGACCACACAACCTAGGGGTCCAAAATCAGAAATAGGTATCTGATCGGCAAGTCGTTCGCTCCGACACGACCAAGTGAGTGAAAGTGATGTGTGGGAATTGATGTAATCCTAATCGGATTACGGTTTGGGATCGGCGCTCAAATCACTAATCTAAAAAAAGCCTAAGTGTAAAGGATCTAAACACGCAACCTAGGGATCTAAAAACATAAATAAGTATCCGATCGGCGTGCTGTTCTCTCCGACGTGACCGGGTAGGTGAAATTAACGCATGGGAACTGACAGAATCCTAATCGGATTCTTGTTTGGGATCGGCGCTCAAATCACTAATCTAAAAAAGACCTAAGTGTAAAGGATCTGAACACGCAACCTAGGGGTCCATAATAAAAAATAGGGATCCGATCGGTGTGTCATTTGCTCCGACATGACCAGGTGGGTGAAAGTGACGTGTGGGAATTGACAGAATCCTAATTAGATTCCTGATTGGGATCGGTGCTCAAATCACTAATCTAAAAAAAAACTAAGTGTAAAGGATCAGAACACTCAACCTAGGGGTCCAAAATCAGAAATAGGGATCCGATCTTCGTGCAGTTCGATCCGACACGACCGGGTGGGTGAAAGTGATGTATGAGAACTGACCGAATCCTAATCAGATTCCCAGTTTGAGTTCGGCGCTTAAATCACTAATCTAAAAAAATCTAAGTGTAAGGATCTGAACACGCAACCGGGGGTGCAAAATCAGAAATAGGGATCCAATTTCGTGTCGTTCACTCCGACACGATCGGGTGGGTGAAAGTGACGTGTGGGAACAGACAAAATCGTAATCGGATTCCCGCTTTGGGATCGGCGCTCAAATTACTAATCTAAAAAAAACCTAAGTGTAAAGGATCAGAACACGCAACCTAGGGGTCCAAAATTAGAAATATGGATCTGATTGCATGCCGTTCACTCCGACACTACCGGGTGGGTGAAAGTGATGTGTGAGAACTTACAGAATCCTAATTGGATTCCCGTTTGGGATCGGCGCTCAAATCACTAATCTAAAAAAAACCTAAGTGTAAAGGATCAGAACACGCAACCTAGGGGTCCAAAATCAGAAATAGGTATCCGATCGGCATGTCGTTCGCTCTGACACGACTAGGTGGGTGAAAGTGACGTGTGGGAACTGACGAAATCCTAATCAGACTCCCGGTTTGGGATCGGCGCTCAAATCACTAATCTAAAAAAAGCCTAAGTGTAAAGGATCGGAACATGCAACCTAGGGGTCTAAAATGATAAATAGGTATCCAATCGGAGGGCTATTCTCTCCGACATGAACGGGTGTGTGAAATTGACGTGTGGGAACTGACGGAATCCTAATCGGATTCTCGGTTTGGCATCGGCGCTCAAATCACTAATCTAAAAAAAGCCGAAGTGTAAAGGATCAGAACATGCAACCGGGGGTCCAAAATCAGAAATAGGGATCTGATTGACTTGTCGTTCGCTCCGACACGACCGAGTGGGTGAAAGTGACGTGTGGGAATTGACGGAATCCTAATCGGATTCCCAGTTTGGGATCAGCGCTCAAATCACTAATCTAAAAAAAACCTAAGTGTAAAAGATCAGAACACGCAACCTAGGGGTCAAAAATAAGAAATAGGTATCCGATCGCCGTGCAGTTCGCTCCGACATGACCGGATGGGTGAAAGTGACGTGTGGGAACTGACAGAATCCTAATCGGATTCCCGATTTGGGTTAGGCGCTCGAATCACTAATCTAAAAAGAACCTAAGTGTAAAGGATCAAAACACGAAATCTGGGGGTCCAAAATAAGAAATAGAGATCCGATCAGCATATCGTTCACTCCACACACAACTGGGTGGGTGAAAGTGACGTGTGGGAACTGACGAAATCCTAATCGATTCCCGGTTTGGGGTCGGTGCTCAAATCACTAATCTAAAAAAAAAAAAAAACCTAAGTGTAAATGATCAGAACATGCAACCTGGGGGTCCAAAATCTGAAATAAGTATCCGATTGGCGTACCGTTCACTTCGACACATGACAGGGTGGTAAAATCACATGTGGAAACTGACGGAATCCTAATCGGATTCCCGGTTTGGGATCGGCACTCAATCACTAATCTAAAAAAAACTAAGTGTAAAGGATAAGAACACGCACCTAGGGGTCCAAAATCAGAATAGGTATCCGATCGCATGCTGTTCGCTCCGACACGACTGGGTGGTGGAAGTGACGTGTGGGAACTGACGGAATCCTAATTGGATTCCCGGTTTGGGTTCGGCTCTCAAATCACTAATCTAAAAAAAACCTAATGTAAATGATCAAAAATATTTTCTAATTAAACTTAGTGAATAATCATATGTTTTAAATTTAAATTTTTAAAAATAATGTTTGTATATTATTATTTTTTTATGTTTTCTCATTTTTGTTTTTTTTAATATAGGATCCTCCGGCACCTGACGACGATCATGAGGCGGGGACAGCGGACGATCTAACAGAACCTTTCTTGATTTTTTAGCACTTATTATTGTGTATGATTTATATTGTGTTGTGATTGATGATTTTATGTTTGATTGTTATTTATTGTGGAATGTATGAATATTTTAGCAGATTTTTTTTTGTATTTATCATTGTTAATTTTAGTATTTTTTAAAAAAATAAGTTATTTATTTCCGACGGATATTGTCCATCGAAAATAATGTCGACACACAAGACTGCCGACGAACTTATCCGTCGGCAAAACCATCTGAACATCCGATGGAATGTTTTCTCGACGGAAACTATCCGACGATATTTATGACGTAGTTTCCGACGGAATTTCTGACCGACTTCTGTCGGAATGTACCGACTAATTTTCCGACAAAGTTTACGGACCATTTTCTTCGGAATTTACTGACGAACTTTTCGACGGAACTTTCGGCCGGAAGTTTCGACGCATGGCCGACGGTAATTTTCTGACATGATTTTTTTTCGACCGATGATTTCCGACGATCGTTCGCCGAAAGTTGTCAAGAGGTTTATTTTCCGACGGATTACCGATGGAGTTCTGACGGATACTGTCCGTCGAAATAGCACTTTTCTTGTAGTGATGATTAAGGGTATTAACGACGGAGACTCCCAACGGGCGCCTCAAGCGAACAACTCCCCCGCCTAGGGACTCCAATCTACGTGTCCCTTTGATCATCATTGAAGGAGATTGTGTCTGGACCCTTCATCTCCCTTTCCTATAAAAGGCACGGGTACACCTCATGCAAAGGTATGTGACAATTCTCTCGTACACTCTCCCACATGCGAATACACACCAGAGAACCTTCCATTTCCGCCTCCATTCCAGTCTGACCTGACTTAGGCATCGGAGGGTTTCTCCCAGTTCTTCAACCGGGCCCCCCATTCTTCTGAATTTTGCAGGCCTTCGTCCGCACCGGCAACAGTCCCTTTCCTCTATCCTAAGTGGAGATCCGTTCGGTCCAAGACGGAACAGGAAACTACGTCCACAGCTGGTAACAAGGATTGGATTGGTTTTTTTTTTTTTTGCGGCACATGGGGCCTCATTCTAAGTCGCCTTTTATTTTTTTCTCTATTTCTTTCATAAAACTTTGTTTTAGATTTTATAAAAGGGGAAAAATTAAAGACATTCATAACTAATAATATTCGCTGTAAATTTAAATGAGAAGTAATTGATGAGATTAGGCATATATATATGTACACAATTTTTTATAACTGATCACTTTTATTAAAAAATAATAAAGTCTTCAAGACAAACCAATCTCGCAGCACATGGCCAAGCAACTGGCAAGAGCGTCCATCAAGGAAACCAGCAATTCTCTCTTATTTGTTCTCCTAAAGTTCATGTCTTTTAATTAAGCAGAAGGTTTGGTAGAAGTGCTCATCTTATTTTGTAGAGAATTAGCGAAGATCATGCTTAATTAGACAGTAAAATGCCCCTCTCAACATTTTGTCGGTGTTCCGATAATGCTAAATCTTAAATCTAAAAATGTTAAAATATGAGATCATAAACTAGTTTTACAAGAATAATAACAAAAATATCATCCCCACAAACTTATTTGCGCACATCATATTGAACAAACACGGTGGATACATAAACAAGTACAAAAAGAAAAAAAAAAACATTTAATGCACACCCGTGATATCAAGATAGATCTCTACACACTTTTTTATTCTTATATATATATATATATATATATATATATATGGAGAGAGAGAGGCGCCCTCACATACTAGCCACTCTAATGGTGGTAGAGATAGGGTTGCAGACGCGGTGTGATCAGGACCTCCAACGGAGTCGTCTTGCTCAGGGAAAAGGTCCTCCCCAGCATTTCCCCCATGTCCACTGGCGCATCCCTCGGCGTCCCCAACTCAAACCCGTGGATGAGTCGAGCCAGCGTCAATTGCATCAACGGCAGGACGAGGTTGATCCCGGGGCACATCCGGCGGCCTGAACCGAAAGGTAGGTACCGGAACTGCTGCGCCCTAGCGTCCACCCGCGCCCCCTCCCCGCCAGCGAGGAACCTCTCCGGGCGGAACTCCTCCGGATCCGGGCCCCACAAGTGCGGGTCACGGCAGCTTCCACACGTTGGCAGGAGAATGGTGCCCGCGGGGACGTGGTAGCCGCCGACTTGGCAGTCGCGGTTGCCTCGTGGGCGCGATGAACGGCCCGAACGGGTAGAGGCGCATCGTCTCCTTCAGGGCTGCCTGTAGATAGACCAGGTTGGGGATGTCCTTCTCCTCGACGTTGCGGGTAGTACCGATGTGAAGGTCGAGCTCGTGACGGACCTTGTCGAGCACCGGTCGATGGTTCAGCATAGGGCCAGAGCCCATGTTATGGTGCCCGCCGATGTATCCATACCACCACCGATCACAGCCTGTATGACAGCAATAACATGGAATCAAAACTTAATTAAGTAGTTCTTGTGACTAGTAAGTTTTAACAGAAACATGGTTAATTCGAGAGAGAGAGAGAGTTGTGTTAATTATTAATAGATCGATGGATGCAGTCTTTAATTACCAGGATAATTGATTTTATAGCGGTGTCGGTATCCAACCAGCGAAATCGTGAAAGCTCGACAGCATCACGTCGATGAAGTCCTGCTTCACCTCGGCGTCATCACCGGACTCGTCTCTTTTCCTTTGCCGGTGCTCCTCGACCCAGGTGGCCAGGACGGCGTCGAAGTCGTTGAAGGTCCTCTTCATGGCCTTTACGGATCCCAGCAGGTCAAACCATTCCAGACACGGGACAAAGTCGGAGGGGACGAATGTGTCCATCAGTTGGACCATCTCCAAAAGAGACTTCTTCAACTGCCGCATCTGCTGCGCCGCCCCGCTGCCGTCGAGGTACCGTTTACCCACAACCATCCTGACGGCGATGTTGAAGGTGGTGTTCATGAGGAACGTCATCATGTCGACCACCTTCGCCCGGCCGCCGCCGTCCTCGCACAGCTGGTGAAGCTTGCTCATGCATATGTCCACCTCCGTCACCCTGACATGCCGGAGCTTCTCCAGCCGCGCGGGGGACAGAATCTCCACGGTGGCGACCTTCTTCAGCTCGCGCCAGGTGGCCCCGTAGGGGGCGAGTAGTATCGCGGAGTGGTCGTAGGCCAAGTACTTGCCGGCGGCGCTCCTGGGCCGGGAGGCGAAGTTCTTGTCGTAGGTGGTAAAGCATTCCCTGGCCGCCTCCTGGCTGCTGATGACCAGTGCCGGTTTGGCGCCCAGCCGAATCATAAAGACGGGGCCGTACTTGTCGGCCATGCGGCCGAGGGTGCGGGCCGCGATCTCCTTCCTTTCGAGCAGGTGGAGGTGACCGACCAACGGCCACGCCCCAGCCGACTCCGGCGGCAGCCTGAGTACGACCTGATCACCTTTCTTGCCGCTAGCTCGGCCCCCTGCGAGCCAAGTGCTGCGGGCGAGTAACGCCAGGGCGAGCAAGCCCAAGAGATACACGCAGGTGAGAAGGAGATCCATGACTGCTGCAGCTGCTGGGTTTGCAAGGATCAAAAGCAAGCAGGGATGCGTTTATATTGAGAAAAGAAATTGGTTTGAGAAAGGTTTATTACAATTGCAAATTACACTTTGACTAGGCAACAAATCTATGTAACATCTAACAATTAAAGTACAATATATAAGTGTAACCGTTTCTGACCATTCAAATCAATAAACATATGCCGCAATATCATTTACGAGGATGAAGTCAAAAACATTTCGAGTAGTCGCACGTCACATTATTGAGTCAGGTGACGTGTGTAGACTCTCAAATATTTTAAATATTTTTTTGAGATATATGTAATACACTTTAATTTTTTAGATCTAAAATATATATATATATATATTTGTATAGAATATAAATGATGATTTAATGTACACAAATAAAAATAATATATATTATTATATTATTTATATACATTAAATCACTATTTATATGCGTTATATAATATTTATGTATATTATTTTAAATATTAATAGATTCAAAAAATTAGAATACATTAAATGTATCTAAAAAATATATATTTAATACACTTAAAAAATCTGCAAGTCACGTGACTGCGTGCAACTCCTCCTCATATTATACCTTTGAGTAGTTGAAAGTATAATTTTTTTTTTAAAAAATATATTAAAAAAATTGACGATGACAGTAAAGTCTTCTTACTTGAATTATTAATTACATGAGTAAATTTATATTTCAACGTATATGCATATAAAATATTTTCAAAGGTTCTAGAGGGTTCGTTAAAAAGTTCATTTGGAATATCATCATTACAGTACAATATTTAGATCACAATTTATGTAAATATTTGTTAGTATGTTTTACTCTTCCTTTCTTACTCAGATTTGGAACTCACTATAATAAAATTATATTTATATATATGTGCTAAAATGATGTTACAAAAGTATTTGAAATATATATATATATATATATATATATATATATATATTCTCAACTTCCTTTATAGAGGTTATGATAGTGATACGAGGATATCCCGGCAGTCTACTCAATCCTCGGGCTAGGTCGACCTCATCAAAGCACATGCCGACATCCTTCCTATATCAAGGGAGAGCATGTCATCCGACGAGTCAGGTCGGAGATATCAGATCAGCTTTACTCCCTCGGTCGTCTGCTTAAGCTCGGCCATGAACTCTTTCATCTCAGACGTAGCCGACGTGGAGCTCGGAATGATCGCGGGCTCCCCGAAGTGTTGACCACGTAACCGACAAGGCAGGTAACGTAAGGTCCGAAGATTACGAGACTAATAACTGCTGCTATTAAGACCATTGTCACGATGACCTGTCAGGGCAGTGGCAACCTCCAATCCCGCGTTAATCACGGAAACCCCCAGCGAGATCAGCGGGGTCGTCCAGCTGTTATATGGTGTCCTCGTCACTACAAGGGAAAGCATGTTTACCGACGGAATTTTCCGACGGAATGTTGCCGTCAGAAAAACCGTCGGTCTTTCCGACGGAACAAGTCCGTCTGAAAATCCGTCTGAAACCGACGGATGTTCCGACGGAGTTTGTCCCGTCGGAAAATCCGCATTTCTCCCTTTACACACCTTCCCGCCCCCCTCTCTCTCTCTCTCTCTCTCTCTCTCACTCTCTCTTTCGTCCCCCCGCGCTCCCCCCTCCGTCACTATCCCATCCCCCCCCTCCCGGCCCCCACCGTCCCCCCCTCCGTCCCACTGTCCCCCCTCCGTCCCTCCCACACCGTCCCTGGCTCCCCTCCCCCTCCGTCCCACTGTCCCACCCTCCCCCTCCGTCCCGCGCTCCCCCCCTCCCCCACTGTCCCTCCTTCCCCCACCGTCCCCCCCTCCATCCCACGTACTGTCCCCCCCTCTCCCTCCGTCCCCCCCTCGTCTCACATACATGGTGGGTGTTAGCTCAGAAGAGGTTATATAGGATCTCCAAAAATATTTTCTATGTACAGAAGACTAGTATAACGTAAAGTCAGAATAAAAATAAATAATTTTTAAGAGGGATATATATGTAAAAAAACTAATGTGTTTTTGTTGATTTTCCAATTTCACTCTCTCCTTCTCCCGCACACCCTCTTTTTCTTGAGTTTTTTGTTAAAATAAATACTCTAAAAACATAATTAACTTACTAACAACTTAAAAATAATCGACCAGTCAAGTCAAGAAGGCTGCCATTCAAAATATATATAAAATAATAAAATTGGTCTTATATAGACCGATTTACTTCTTGGTCATATCTTATCCGATTGCCATTTTTTTTCTTTGAAGAAAAATCTTCCTCCCTCCTACTCCCTCTCTCTTCTTCTTCCTCCTCTAGCCACCACTTTTTTCTTTTTCTTCTTTAAAATCGGTCTTCTAGTGGTTTATTTTTATTTTTTTTAGGTATTTTGTTTGTAATGTTCAAACAATGAACTGTTAATTAGTACTATTTTTTTAATTAAAGGGGTTTATTGGTGACCATATTATTAATGAAAGAAGGTTAAATTAGCAGGCTACTTAAAGCTGTTTACAGATCATGTGGCAATGATCATAATGAAAATTGATAGGGGGGTCCTCACGGGTCGGCCAACGCGTCGGCTAGGCCGACCTTCCAGAGTATCAGAGCCAACGTCCTGACGTGGCTTGAACCAAGTGATCTTGTTGTCGTTTGGGCCGACAATCAATGTCGGCTAGACTAACTTCTCTACACCCCTTAGTCCGACAACATCAACTCGGCCAAGAATGAGCCTACTCGGCTCGGCTGTTATGAACTGGAACCTGACATGTCCGTGGGATTCCTAGGAATGTGGCTCGCGTAACAGCTGGAGCAGTAGCAGATAATGCAATGTCCGAGGATCATGCATCCAGTAATTGCGGCTATTAAGACCACAATCTAGACGATTTGACATGCCGGTTACGACCACAATCCGGTGAGAATCACAGAGATCCCCTACAAGATTCGTGGGGTCGCCCAATCGTTCAACAGGTATCCAACCCTATTAAAGAGGCAGACATTCTCCAGATGCAAGTACGTTGTTCCACTCATTAGGCTAGGCCATTCAGTTTGGCTAGCTACTGACTTGATCGTCGGAGTGTCTCTCCGCCGAGACCCCTCGTTGGGCTTTGCAGGTCCTCTGGCCGCGTCGTCAAGAGATCGGATACGCATTATAAGTTGGCTAAGCAGACCTCAGATCGGTCCTTCGGCTTAGTCTTCTCGGCTCAGATTCCTCACCTAGTCACCTCGACACCATCCGACCTTAGTTACACATACTGTAACATTTGGTGCCATTTATGGGAAGCGCTACTAAAAGTTAATATGTCTTCCCTTACTCTCTATTTTGATTGATATCAAGTCTCGTGAAACAAAGCATGGGGGGCCAAGTCCCAGAGGTCATCCATGTTCTACATGGAGGCACATCATGAAAGAGAATGTCGTAGTGCTCGAGAGACAACGCGAGCGAGGAGGTCACATTGACGATCTCGACTGCTCCGACCCCGTGAATGGATGGAGAAACGATCTTCTCGTCCCACGGGCTGAATTGTCGACAAAGATATGCAAGGATGATTGGGTTTATAGCT
Organism: Colocasia esculenta; assembly: GCA_014218235.1. Taxonomy (NCBI): domain Eukaryota; kingdom Viridiplantae; phylum Streptophyta; class Magnoliopsida; order Alismatales; family Araceae; genus Colocasia; species Colocasia esculenta. The sequence goes on from CM024757.1 coordinate 162,689,678, forward strand.
TGGATAATATTCTCAATATATGAATTAAGAGACGAAAAAATGTACTGGACTTGTAATATTGCTCAAGCCCAATTATAGTTTTTGAATATTTATTAGTCCACCTCGTGGGATTCATTTTGTCACATTATGTCATTTTCTTTTGATGTTTTGGAGTCCAACTATTTATTTTACTATTCAAATTTTTATTTTGATACTCAAATTTCTCTTTTGACATCACTTTTGATGTGGTATAGTGCAGTGAGTTGAATTTAGGTACTAAAATAAAATTTTGAATGTCAAAAAAAAAATAAAAACATTCAAATAAAAAGTTGAACTTCAAATTTAAAAAATAATAGTAACTCAATATGCACGATAACTACACGTGGTAGATAATAGCATCTAAAAATACAATTAGACGGGATGTTACTAAGCCAACAACATTCGATCATTATTCGTTGGCACTTGTCCTGGACAAGCTTTGCGCACATGCTGACAATTTGATCTCACTCCTCTCCCTGGCTTCAGCTCGCTTTGTGATGAAATCTTATCTCCGAGGGGGGATAGAAATATTTAGCATGTAATCAAAGTAATGCGATAAGCATATTTTTATGTGAATAACAAAAGCTCAAAATGAAATATAGATGTGACAATTATGTCTTGTTATTTTTATATAAATTAACAAATATCACATTTTATTACACATGCACCACTTCCGTACGTGTGTAATAATTAATTAATAAAACTGGCAGCAGCATCAAACATCATTTCATATTGTTATATTAGGGTGCCTCCCTTAAGATGGAGATCATCAAAGTATGGCATATGTTTTCGTGATGCCCGACGCGTCTTCTAAAATTTGGAGATCAAGCAAGGTCCTTAAAAAATTTCAAAATGACATGATGCCGGACGAGTTAAGACATGTATGCATGCAGACATATCACGTGAAAAATAATATTTAAGGAACATGTGGTAATTCCCAACATAAAATATCACTGTAAATATCAGGTTTTAACATATAAAAGTGGCTCAAACAACCCCTAATGCACAACTATATCTCTTCCCTCTGATAAGTAAATCAATCAATATATGTCGTGCATTCACCTTTTACTTTTTCCCCCCCTTAACCATTGCTAAACCCTCATAATTAGTTAGCAAAAACTATTACAATGCTCAAAATAGAAAATTACATAGAAGTCCAGAAATGTAATAAAATTGCATAAACTCACAAAAATCAAATAACATTCATTTAAATAACGGTTATTGGTTTCTTGGGCCTCTGGCCGCCTCTTGGCCTGTCATCTCCATCAGACCCACATCTTTTTGGGATCTTCTCTCAACATGCATCAAGCATGCAGTGCAATGAAATCAAATATATATTGAAGACGAAGTCATTAGCTAGGTACATAAATGATAGGATCGGAGATATCCTCTGCATTTCCTGGGGTTCTACTTTGTTGCACGGATTTTGAGTTGCCATTCATCTACGAGATTGTGGAAACGGATCATTCATTGGAATGGTCAATGTTTCTCATAAAAAAAAAAAAACCTTCGAGGCAACTCACAACCCCAAGGCAACAACAATCCGGCAACATGCCCACGCTGTCCTCACCCTAAATGTGGCACCCACATGGACCACATTTTGGCACGGAACTCTAGATGACCAGACCTCATATGGGGACACGCACATGCCCATAAAGGTCACCCAACACAGCGACCCCAAACACACTTCTAGATACCGCGCCATTAACCAAGACCATGCAGAAACAAAGGCAAAAACCTCGTTGGAGTCATGTAAGGATTTAGGCACCACGACTCTAAATACGACTACCTACCCACAGCAACTAGGAAGACCCAATCATGTCATTGTAGAATATTGCCGCATTTATAAACATGCTTCTGCAATATGGCACGAAAGCACTAAGAATGCCGAGTGAAGCCTAGCGAAGCTCATTAGACAGGCCATTTCGGTCACCAAACTATCTAGACAACATAGGAAAGGCGAAATGAAGGGTCAAGAAGACTCCCAAAATAAATAAATAAACACATGCAAGCCCTCAATTCTCCAATCAACCACTAACTGATCACCCAAAAATAGCTGACTCTCCACTGCATGGAACCCCCCCCCCCCCATCCCATTCAACACATAAACAACCTCATTCTCACATACACCCCCACCTTCCATTCAACACATAAACAACCTCAGTCTCGCCGGCATGCTAACCCATGACATTCAAAACACCGAGAAATTGTGTATATTTCTACTTCATATATGCACTTGTTTAATTGTTTAACTATTTAAATTTGTTGTATATCTCATTAGATATATTTCTTAACCTTTTCTGATCTTCGAATCTGTGAGTGATAATCCAATTAAATATTTAGAGGGTTTTTAAGTATCAATTTTTTTAGTCGTTACAATCCATGCGAGAGTTGTTAACCACCGCAAATAATTTTGTGACAACTCTTCGAGCATTTGCAATGGCAGAGAGCCATCCCAAATGCCTTAATTTGCCTATTGTAAATATTGTGCTTGTAGTTGCTTACACCGCTTAATCATATCGAAGTTAGTTGGAGAAAATAGTTGTAAAACATAGGCCACAAGAAAAATGATGAAAATAATGAGGTTCTCTTTTTCAGTACTATCGTATGTTTGAGGTCGTCTTAGGCCTTCGTCACTCTAACTCTGGAGGCAAGATTTGGTTTCTCATGCTGGAGATCGCATCCTTCATGCCTCATTGAGGACATTATCTTCATTCTGTGTATATGATCACTTACATTTTATTATGATTTTACAGTTCGAGTATGGGTACCCTCACATAATAGCCACTCTAATGGTGGTAGAGATAGGGTTGCAGACGCGTGTGATCAGGACCTCCAACGAAGTTGTCTTGCTCAGGGCAAAGGTCCTCCCCAGCATTTCCCCCATGTCCACTGTGCGCACCCCTCGCGTCCCCAACTCAAACCCGTGGATGAGTCGAGCCAGCGTCAATTGCATCAGCGGCAGGGCGAGGTTGATCCCGGGGCACATCCGGCGGCCTGAACCGAAAGATAGGTACCGGAACTGCTGCGCCCTAGCGTCCATCCGCGCCCCCTCCCCGCCAGCGAGGAACCTCTCCGGACAGAACTCCTCCGAATCCGGGCCCCACAAGTGCGGGTCACGGTGCAGCTTCCACACGTTGGGCAGGAGAATGGTGCCCGCGGGGACGTGGTAGCCGCCGACATGGCAGTCGACGGTTGCCTCGTGGGGCGCGATGAACGGCCCGAACAGGTAGAGGCGCATCGTCTCCTTCAGGGCTGCCTGTAGAATAGCCCAGTTGGGGATGTCCTTCTCCTCGACGTTGCGGGTAGTACCGATGTGAAGGTCGAGCTCGTGACGGACCTTGTCGAGCACCGGTCGGTGGTTCAGCATCAGTGCCAGAGCCCATGTTATGGTGGCCGCCGATGTATCCATACCACCACCGATCACAGCCTGTATGACAGCAATAACATGGAATCAAAACTTAATTAATAGTTCTTGTGACTAGTAAGTTTTAACAGAAACATGGTTAATTCGAGAGAGAGAGAGAGAGTTGGTGTAAATTATTAATAGATCGATGGATGCAGTCTTTAATTACCAGGATAATTAATTTTATAGCGGTGTCGTGAAAGCTCGACAGCATCACGTCGATGATGAAGTCCTACTCCCCCCCGGCGTCATCACCGGACTCGTCTCTTTTCCTCTGCCGGTGCTCCTCGACCCAGGTGCCAGGATGGCGTCGAAGGTCCTCTTCATGGCCTTTATGGATCCCTGCAGGTCAAACCATTCCAGACACGGGACAAAGTCGGAGGGACGAATGTGTCCATCAGTTGGACCATCTCCAAAAGAGACTTCTTCACTGCCGCATCTGCTGCGCCGCCCCGCTGCCGTCGAGGTACCCTTTACCCACAACCATCCTGACGGCGATGTTGAAGGTGGTGGTCCATGAGGAACGTCATCATGTCGACCACTTCGCCCGGCCGCCGCCGTCCTCGCACAGCTGGTGAAGCTTGCTCATGCATATGTCCACCTCCGTCACCCTGACATGCCGGAGCTTCTCCAGCCGCGCGGGGGACAGAATCTCCACGGTGGCGACCTTCTTCAAAGTGTAAGTATAATAAATCTTTCTCATTGATTTATGAATACCATTTCTGACCAGTCAATCAATAAATATGTGCCACAATATCATTTACGAGGATGAAGTCAAAACACCTGGAGTAGTTGCACGTACGTCACATTAATTGAGTCAGGTGACGTGTGTAGACTCTCAAATATTTTAATATATTTTTTGAGATATATGTAATACACTTTATTTTTTAGATCTAAAATAATATATATATATATTTGTATAGAATATAATGATGATTTAATGTACACAAATAATAAATAATATATATTATTATTATTTATATACATTAAATCACTATTTATATGCGTTATATAAATATTTATGTATATTATTTTAAATATTAAAAGATTAAAAAATTAGAATACATTAAATGTATCAAAAATATATATATATTTAATACACTTAAAAATCTGCAAGTCACGTGCCTGCGTGCAACTCCTCCTCATATTATACCTTTGAGTAGTTGAAGTATAATATTTTTAAAAAAAAATTATATTAAAAAAATTGACGATGACAGTAAAGTCTTCTTACTTGAATTATTAATTACATGAGTAATTTATATTTCAATGTATATGCATATAAAATATTTTCAAAGGTTCTAGAGGGTTCGTTAAAAAGTTCATTTGGAATATCATCATTAACAGTACAAATATTTAGATCACAATTTATATAAATATTTGTTAGTATGTTGTACTCTTCCTTTCTTACTCAGATTTGGAACTGACTATAATAAATTATATTTATATATATGCTAAAATGATGTTACAAAAGTATTTAAAAAATATATATATATATATATATATATATATATATATATATATTCTCAACTTCCTTTATAGAGGTTATGATAGTGATACGAGGATATCCCGCAGGTCGACCCAATCCTCGGGCTAGGTCGACCTCATCAAGGCACATGCCGACATCCTTCCTATATCAAGGGAGAGCATGTCATCCGACAGTCAGGTCGGAGATATCAGATCAGCTTTACCTCCTCGGGCCGTCTGCTTAAGCTCGGCCATGAACTCTTTCATCTCGGACGTAGCCGACGTGAGCTCGGCATGATCGCAGGCTCCCTGAAGTGTTGACCACGTAACCGACAAGGCAGGTAAGGTAAGGTCCGAAGATTAATTACGAGACTAATCTGCGACTATTAAGACCATTGTCACGATGACCTGTTAGGGCGGTGGCAACCTCCATCCCGCGTTAATCACGGAAACCCCCGCGAGATCAGCGGGGTCGTCCAGCTGTTATACATGTGTCCTAGTCACTACAAGGGAAAGCAGGTTTACCGACGAAATTTTCCGACGGAAATGTTGCCGTCAGAAAAACCGTCGTTCTTTCCGACAGAACAAGACCGTCTGAAATCTGTCTGAAATACCGACGGATGTTTCGACGGAGTTTGTCCCTTCGGAAAACACGCAATTTCTCCCTTTACGCACCCTTCCCCCCGCCCCCGCCTCCGGCCCACTCTCTCTCTTCTCTCTCTCCTCTCTCTCCTCTCTCTCTCTCTCTCTCTGGCGTCTCTCTCTTCTGGTCGCCGCGACGTCTGCCGCCGTCGCGCCGAGCCCCCCCCGTCGCCCCGATCGAGCCGCCCTAGGCCCCGCCTCCAGCCGCCTCCGGCTTGCCGCCCTACCGTATGTCTCCTCCCCCTGCCTCCGTCCCCCCCTCCCCCCCTCCGTCCCTATCCCCCCCTCCCCGCCCTCCCGGCCCCCACCGTCCCCCCCTCTGTCCCACTGTCCCCCCCTCCGTCCTGGCCCCCTCCCCCTCCGTCCCACTGTCCCACCCTCACCCTCCGTCCCGCGCTCCCCCCCCCCCCCTCCCCCACTGTCCCCCCTTCCCCCACCGTCCCCCCCTCCATCCCTCTCCGTCCCCCCCCTCCCCCTCCGTTCCCCCCCTCCGCCCACGTACATGGCTGGTGTTAGCTCAGAAGAGTTATGATAGGATCTCCAAAAATATTTTCTATGTACAAGAGGACTAGTATAAGTATAAATCAGAATAAAAATAAATATTTTAAGAGGGATATATATGTAAAAAAACTAATGTGTTTTTGTTGATTTTCCAATTTCACTCTCTCCTTCTCCCTCCCCCACACCCTCTTTTTCTTGAGTTTTTTTGTTAAATAATATACTCTAAAACATAATTAACTTACTAACAACTTAAAATAATCGACCAGTCAAGTCAAAGAAGGCTGCCATTCAAATATATAAAATAATAAAATTGGTCTTATATAGACCGATTTACTTCTTGGTCATATCTTGTCCGATTGCCATTCTTTTCTTTGAAGAAAAATCTTCCTCCCTCCTACTCCCTCTCTCTTCTTCTTCCTCCTCTAGCACCACTTTTTTCTTTTTCTTCTTTAAAATCGGTCTTCTAGTGGTTTATTTTTATTTTTTTTAGGTATTTTGTTTGTAATGTTCAAACAATGAACTGTTAATTAAGTACTATTTTTTTTTAATTAAAGGGGTTTATTGGTGACCATATTATTAACGAAAGAAGTTTAATTAGCAGGCTACTTAAGCTGTTTACAGATCATGTGGCAATGATCATAATGAAAATTGATAGGGGGGGTCCTCACAGTTCGGCCAACGCGTCGGCTAGGCCGACCTTCCAGAGTATCAGAGCCACGTCCTGACGTGGCTTGAACCAAGTGATCTTGTTGTCGTTTAGGCCGACAATCAATGTCGGCTAGACTAACTTCTCTACACCCCTTAGTCCGACAACATCACTCGCCAAGAATGACCTACTCGGCTCGGCTGTTATGAACTGGAACCTGACATGTCCGGGATTCCTAGGAATGTGGCTCGCGTAACAGCTGGAGCAGTAGCAGATAATGCAATGTCCGAGGATCAGCATCCAGTAATTGCGGCTATTAAGACCACGATCTAGACGATTTGACATGCCGGTTACGACCACAATCTGATGAGAATCACAGAGATCCCCTACAAGATTCGTGGGGTCGCCCAATCGTTCAACAGGTATCCAACCCTATTAAAGAGGCAGACATTCTCCAGATGCAAGTACGTTGTTCCACTCATTAGGCTAGGCCATTCAGTTTGGCTAGCTACTAACTTGATCGTCGGAGTGTCTCTCCGCCGAGACCCCTCGTTGGGCTTTGCAAGTCCTCTGGCCGCGTCGTCAAGAGATCGGAATACGCGTTATAAGTTGGCTAAGCAGACCTCAGATCGGTCCTTCGGCTTAGTCTTCTCGGCTCAGATTCCTCACCTAGTCACCTCGACACCATCCGACCTCAGTTACACATACTGTAACATTTGGTGCCATCTATGGAAGCGCTACTAAAGTTAATATGTCTTCCCTTACTCTCTATTTTGATTGATATCAAGTCTCGTGAAACAAGCATGGGGGGCCAAGTCCCAGAGGTCATCCATGTTCTACATGGAGGCACATCATGAAAGAGATGTCGTAGTGCTCGAGAGACACACGCGCGCGAGGAGTCACATTGACGATCTCGACTGCTCCGACCCCGTGAATGGATGGAGAAACGATCTTCTCGTCCCACGGGCTGATTGTTGACAGAGATATGCAAGGATGAGTGGGGTTTAGAGGTTGGATAATATTCTCAATATATGAATTAAGAGAAGAAAAAAATGTACTGGACTTGTAATAATGCTCAAGCCCAATTATAGTTTTGAATATTTATTAGTCCACCTCGTGGGATTCTTTTGTCACTTATGTCATTTCTTTTGATGTTTTGGAGTCCAACTATTTATTTTACTATTCAAATTTTTATTTGATGCTCAAATTTCTCTTTTGACATCACTTTTGATGTGGTATAGTGCAGTGAGTTGAATTTAGGTACTAAAATAGAAATTTTGAATGTCAAAAAATAAAAATAATAACCTTCAAATAAAAAAGTTGAACTTCAAATTTAAAAAATAATAATAATGACTCAATATGGCACGATAATTACACGTGGTAGATGAATAGGCATCTAAAAATACAATTGGACGGGATGTTAATAAGCCAACAACATTCGATCATTATTCGTTGGCACTTGTGTCTTTTCACATAGTCACAAGTCCTGTTGTTGGCCATTAAAATTGTCCTCAAATAATTCAACTTATTTTTACTATGTAATGAGTTCATTGGAGAGACGGGTCGTAGATGTCTGCATATCGGCCCCCAATAATGTTGGACTTGGGCGGCTCCTGCGTGTGGTAACATTAATATCAACCTTTGAAACCGTTATATGTATTCATCGCCATCGCCATCGCCATCGCCATCGCCATCGGACGTACGACGTTAAGTTTCTTCCTCCGATATCACTTTTCTGGACAAGCTTTGCGCACATGCTGACAATTTTGATCTCACTCCTCTCCGTGGCTTCAGCTCGCTTTGTGATGAAATCTTATCTCCGAGGGGGGATAGAAATATTTGGCATGTAATCGAAGTAATGCGATTAGCATATTTTTATGTGAATAACAAAGCTCAAAATGAAATATAGATGTGACAATTATGTAGACATGTTTTATGCTTGAGTCTTGTTATTTTTATATAAATTAACAAATATCACATTTTATTACACATGCACCACTTCCGTACGTGTGTAATAATTAATTAATAAAACTGGCAGCAGCATCAAACATCATTTCATATGTTATATTAGTGTGCCTCCCTTAAGATGGAGATCATCAAAGTATGGCATATTTTTCGTGATATCCGACTCGTCTTCTAAAATTTTGAGATCAAGCAAGGTCCTTAAAAAATTTCAAAATGACATGATGCCGAACGAGTTAAGACTGTATGCATGCAGACATATCTCGTGAAAAATATATTTAAGGAACATGTGGTAATTCCGAACATAATATCACTGTAAATATCAGTTTTAACATATAAAGTGGCTCAAACAACCCCTAACCAACTATATCTCTTCCTTCTGATAAGTAAATCAATCAATATATGTCGTGCATCACCTTTTACTTTTTCCCCCTTAACCATTGCTAAACCCTCATAATTAGGGTTAGCAAAAACTATTTACAATGCTCAAAATAGAAAATTACATAGAAGTCTAGAAATGTAATAAAATTGCATAAACTCACAAAAATCAAATAACAATTCATTTAAATAACGGTTATTGGGTTTCTTGGGCCTCTGGCCGCCTCTTGGCCTGTCATCTCCATCAGACCCACATCTTTTTGGGATCTTCTCTCAACATGCATCAAGCATTGCAGTGCAATGAAATCAAATATATATTGAAGACGAAGTCATTAGCTAGGTACATAAATGATAGGATCGGAGATATACTCTCTGCATTTCCTGGGGTTCTACTTTGTTGCACGGATTTTGAGTTGTCATTCATCTACGAGATTGTGGAAAACGGATCATTCATTGGAATGGTCAATGTTTCTCATAATAATAATAAATAAAAAACCTTCGAGGCAACTCACAACCCCAAGGCAACAACAATCTGGCAACATGCCCACGCTGTCCTCACCCTAAATGTGGCTAGGGTGTACAACGGTTCGTTTCGGTCCGGGTTGGCCAATTTTTGGCCAACCCGAACCGAACCGAACCGAATCGGAGTTATTTCGGTTCGGTTCGGTTCAAATCGAATTTCTATATTTAATTAAATATAATTAAAGTTATTAATATTTATACAATAAAAATAAGAATAAAATTCAAAATATACATATTATATGTAATTTAGTCATATAATTACATTTTTAATACTTGTAATATAAATATTATTATAATATATAAAAAAATCAGTTTTATTCGGTTTATACGGTTCGGTTCGGTTTCACAATTTGTGAAACCGAACCGACCGAATTTCGGTCCTGTTGGACCGAGCCTCTTACCGTTGCCCAAAAGCTCGAGCTGGTAGTGAAGGCGGTAGCCAAATCTTTAAGGCGGAAGCGCAAAGCATCACGTCAACGCTGTGGTCGGCATGAGGGCTTCGCACAAGATTTTACCCCTACGGTGGTTGGGTTGCCAACCCCGATGTCACTATGCTGCCCCATAACAGCATAGTGGCAGCGTTCCCTACGGGAGTCGATGGCAGTTAACCAACAGGTCCAACCGAACCGAACCGGCCAATTCGTTTTGGTCCGGTTCGGTTCTTCAGTTTGAACCGAAATTTGAACACCCCTAAATGTGGCACCCACATGGACCACATTTTGCACGAAACTCTAGATGACCAGACCTCATATGGGGACACACACATGCCCATAAAGGTCACCCAACACAGTGACCCCAAACACATTTCTAGATACCACGCCATTAACCAAGACCATGCAGAAACAAAGGCAAAAACCTCGTTGGAGTCATGTAAGATTTAGGCACCACGACTCTAAATACGACTACTAGGCATGTCAACGGATCCATCTGATCCGAAAACCTGACCCGGATCCGATTCGAATTCCGGATCCGGGTCACATCTTTTAACCCGGAATAGTATATTTTGGGGCCAGAAGAATTGATCCGAAATGGATCATTTCGGGGCAGATTTTCGGGGCGCCGAAAGGGGAATCCAGATCTGTGCTCCGAAGAGAAAAGGGCCAAAACCTAGGCAGTTCCCCAATCCCCACCCTCGACTGGAAGCAAAGGTAGGGTTTTTGGTTCCCCTTCCCGATCGGCGACAACGACGGCCATCTTCTTTCCGATCAGCGACGACGATGGCCATCCCCTCCCGATCGGTGACGACGGTGGCCGCCCTTTCCCGATCGACGACGGCGGCGGCCATCCTCCTTCCGATCTGCGACGACAGCGGCCATCCCTTTCCGATCGGCGATGATGGCAGCCATCTTCTTCCGTTTGGCGACGGCAGCAGCATCTCCCCCTCTAGGTTTTGCGTCTCCCCCTCTCCCTTCTGTTCTCTTTCTCCCTCTCTCATTCGCATGAAGGGAGAACCATTGGCCCCTCCGTTCCTACCTCCTGGCTCCTGCACCCCTCTCTCCTTCACTCTCTCTCATGCGCATGAAGGGTATCAGAGGGGTCGGCGGAAACAAAGCCATCCGGACCCCCGAACCCTAGATTCTTCTACATCCTCTTCCTGCGGCGGTATCTGAATAGATCCATTTTCTTGTTCTTCTTCCCTTGTCCATAACGTACATTCGTCTGCCTTCAGTCCACCTCTGCCATTTTGGCTGGTCTCAGGAACCACCCGCTCGCTTACACCTTCCCGCTGCCATTCCTCTAGAACTCTTCTCTTTCCTTTTATCTTTCTTCTTCTTATTATTTTTTCCCCCTATTTTAAAGAAAAAAGACAGCCTCCAACAAGAGTGATGGGCCTGATGGCCATCAGTGACTACACCAGCACCAATCTTGAGGCCCTGGGGAACCTTTTGTCCACACAAGGAAATCCGAGGCCTCCGTTGTCTTCTATCTCGCCACCGGAGGATATCCATCTCAGCAGGCTGGAGGCACCACCATTGCCCGCCGCTTCGCCACTCCTAAACCAGACATGGCTGAGTCGGATTGCACTCCCAGGATGTTTAAAAAAAAGGAAAAAAATGGAGGCACCTCGTCTGCCCCACATAGCTGTTCTTCCCAAGAGTAGTAGTAGATACAATCCATCGCCATTTGCACCCCTCCTGCTCCTTTCCTTTGAACATTACGTGACACCTTGCAGATTGTTGGGGACCTTGGGTGTCAGATACGGTGGGCAACGTCTCTATTCACTATTATTAACCCCACAAGCCAGCATATGAGACCCATCTCGGTCCATCTTAGAGTCTGAGACGATTACCCATGTCAAGTTGTGTCAAGTTTTTTAACACTTTCTATCTTGAGTTATTAACACTTTCTAGCTGCTTCAATTTCCCAAAGCATGAGTCATGAACAATTTTTCCTCTTAATATTCAAGACATATATGTTTTATCTATTATGCTAATTTTTCCTTGTTACTTCAGGACCTGACATTTGATCTTTCTCTTGCTGCTCTTTGGTGACAATATATAAATTTTGGAGAGCTTCTGGCACATCCAATTGTAAGGGGAAATTTCAAGTTCTATGCATCTTTACTTAATGATACATATTTCTTCTACTTTATATTTTGAATATAAATTAATTAAAAGTCTTTGATTAAAATATAGTGATATCACTTGCTTGTTTCGTTGGAGAAACATGATATGTTAACTAAATAGCTAATATCAAAGTAGTTAGTAAGCATTTTCTGGTTAGTAATCAATATCTATGAGAATGAGAATGCTAAAAATCCTAGCATACAAGAAAAATGACTTCAAATACTTAGTCTATTGCATTTTCTTAGTTATGTTTATTTTTGGTTTTTTTTTTTTTTAAGCCAAGGAAGGCCAAATTTTATTAATAAAAAAGATTGTAACACCAGAGGGAAACCAAGTGCAGAAACAGCAAAATGAAATCATCTAAATTCATGGAAGACCTATCCCATGAGTGAGTTCGCCGAAGACTGTCCGAGGACGTATGCCTGGTCGTCGCGAACAATGCTCCATGTTTTCTTCATCCGAATCCATCTCAGATAACTCTTGATCAATCGAAAGTCAGGCATGAAAATATTCTCCGCTTTAGCAAGGTCAGCAACGGCCAAAGTCTTCATACGTATGTCTAAAGTTGGAGAGTGAGCTGGCATATTATAATGTCTATCGTGTGTAGTGGGCTCAGAGAACGTTCTCGGGTGTTCGGGAGACAAATCCTAACACCCCCTTTTACGAGATGGACGTGATATTCGTCGACCAGAAGATGACCCACCAGAAGGGGAATTTGAGGATGTCTTTCCCTGGATAACTGGTGGCTGCCGCACCACTTGAGCAAATGTCATGGGAGTATTTACCTGACCAGTAATGGGATCCGCAATGTCAACCATCCTAGAAGAAATATTCTCCATATGCACTTCTTTCTGAACCTGTAACCCATTCTTTTTGCAGACTGCAACCTCATAGCCACCGTGGATGGGCCATTGGGCTCCACTTTATCCTGGGCGGCCTGATTAAGATAACCCACCTTAGAGCTTAAATATCCCTGCGAATAACCTCACATCTTCAGAACAACCGGCATTAGAAGCATTAGGTGGAAAGGAGTCTTCTATAAGATGTAAGGGGCCATCCTGTTTAAGTCCAGCTGGCCTCCCATCTTCGGAGTGTACGACAGCTGCAGCAGCAGAAGGAGGAAGGTAATCCTCCGGGGTATGAAGGATTCGCGCATCTTGCACAAGGCCACTCCAGCAGCCGATGGAGTCAGCGAAGACAAGAGGCCTTCCTGCTCATGGAAGTCTCCAGCTGGCCTCCCATCTTTGGAGGCTACGACAGCGGCAGCAGAGGAAACCTCCTCATCAGCCGCGAGGATCCTACGTGGGCTATCTTTGGACTGTGTAGTAACTCCACCCGAAACAAACTCCGTTGAAGGCGGCGTCTCGTATTCATCCATTCTCGGAAGAAAGCCATTTTTCCCGGAGCTAAGCAAGGCAGGCGGGGCAGGCGGTTCACGTAGCAGCGCCGCCGTGACGCCGGCGGAACTATCAGCGACCTCCAGAGGACATGTAACAACCGGCGCCGAACAACACCCAGCGGGGCAGGCGACTCACGCTGTGGTGCCGCCGTGACGCCAGCGGAACCATCAGCGACATCAAGAGGACATGTAACCAGGGGAACAGGCACTGAGCTTTGCTTCGGTGTCCACCTTTCTTCCAAATCAATTTTTTCCCCCTTCCATCCCTTTATCTACCGGACCCAAGTAACAGCAACTTTTTTCTTAATGCCATCACCATCAATGACTGCAGTAGGATGAGGGTTAGGATCTGGTCTTCTTTTGCTAAGATGACCAACGTTTACAACACCCTAACAATATGAAGGTAATGTAGGGTACACAATTTCCTGCCAAAAACTCGTATCACCCATGCAATCCAAACCCCTCCTTCTTGGTTTTCAATAGGTATACTTCAACACAAACTCTAGCTGCTTGCGTATATGTCATCTGTAAGTGGCATTAGCAACTTGCAAGACCGGGCCAATATTGCAAGCAATAGATTTAATGTAAGATTCTTGGTAAGGTTGATGGGAAAGCGGGTAACTCCACCCAAACAGGGACCACAGAAGCCTCTTCACCTGCTCGGAATGAAAGAGACCATTTAAAGAACTTGAATAATTTCCCATGACAAGCAACGACTCCCTTAGCAGCACCTTTAGATAGTCATCTTCTGATGAAAACCTAAAGAGAAGGTGTTTTTGATCCAAAGCACTATCACAAAACTTCCCTTCAAGTCACATCTCGTCACAACATGGCTTCTGATCTCCGGTATGGAGGACGACCATAAGGGGTTTTAGCCACAATGGAGAATCTCAATGGATTTAGAGAAACCTCAACTTCCTCTTTAGAGAAGAAACATGCAGGATCCCCTCTATCCGTGAAAGCTGGTTGATGAATAGGTATCTAAACAGTAGGAAGTTCCAAAGAGGCCTGGAGGACCTGCGCAAAGGAACGCAGTCCCTGATGTACCTGGATGGGGGCGCGGAACCCCCCACAACCGCAGACAGGAGCAGCGTCAGAACCCTCCGTTATAAGATTTCTCGTCCCTCTAAGTGATACATCTCATAGCAACGATAAGTTTTCTCAAGTTTATTATCGGTTTTTGATAATTTAAACATCTAATTAAATGCTGATGAATGCAGTGCCATCTCTGCTATTATGTGCAGATTTGAGTGTCTATGTTCGAAATTTTTTTTTCTCACCATTAGAAATGCAAAGTGCTGTCATTAATTCATTTTGGATGTGATTTAATGTATTATTATTGGATGTCAGTTCATAGTAATTTATATTAAGCTGATTCCTATTCTGTAATTCCAGTACATGACAGATGGAATTCTCTTACGTGAGACACTAAAGGATTCTGATCTGGACAGATACCGGTATCACATTTTAGATCATCTGTTTTTCAATATTCATCTACCTGCTTGTGCTCATTGCTTTATATTTTAGATCTTTGTCAATTTTATTGGTGTTTCTTGATTTATCATCAATCTTCCAGTGTTATCATCATGGATGAAGCACATGAGAGATCACTAGCTGTAAGCCATTACCATTCACATTACTGTTTTATGTCAGGGGTTAAGTTACCTCAGGATATATATAATAGACAGATTGAGGTGGGGATGAAGTCCATTAGGGTCTTCTCTGTGAAATCAGCTGACCTTTACATTGCTGCTGTGTGAATAGATGTGCTTTGGTTAGGGAATGTGATTGTATTAAATTTCTTTTGTGGATTACGATACATGACAATGTTGCACATGTAACTGGTTTGAGGCGTTTAGGTTATTACATATTTACTTGCCAATGAA